>VWPW01019988.1:350425-631723 GCA_013389825.1 Crypturellus undulatus
GAGGGCGGCGGCGCCCGCGGCCCGGCCCGCGCGCAGGGGCCCTGTTTGACCCGCGGTCCTTGGGCCGGTTTTGGGTCACCCCTGCTTCGGGTCACCCCCGTTTTCCATCACTCGTTGTGTTGGTCTCACCAACCTTCGGTGACTCCTTGGTTGTTGTCCACTGTGGAAAACGCAGCCTTTCCCCTCATCCCGCGCCCGTCCCCAGTGCCAGCAGTTGCTGCAAGCCCTTGGGCGCACACAGGCGACCGGGTGGGATCGCGGCCTCCAGCACGTGGAGCAGACACTGGAAAGACCCAAAGCAGCGGGAACCTGCCCTTAAGGCCAGCTTAACTCTGGCCCTTGAGGAAAGGAGACGTGAAACGAACCCCGTACGTGCGGTTGGGCTGTAGCCCTGCAAGCTAATGTGAATGCTTCAGTAACAAGCTGTAAACTTCCACCGCAATAACAGGAACTTTATTATTTTCACTATGATGGGGTTTTGCGAACGCTTTGGTTTAAGCTGAGGTATTTAAACGCCTATACTTTATGTTAACAATAAAGTATTGCCAAGACGGTGTGTAATTACAGGCAGATACGGCTCTGCTGCAAGGTAAGGGTGACAAATGCGTCCCCGGCTGCAAGGGAAATGAAATTCCGGTGAAGATGGGGCTGCTGATCAAACAGCAACAGCTGCTGGAGTGATAATATCTCCCCCACCTTGTGGTACTGCAGAGGCCGAGGAGCTGCCGGACGGACAAACGGACAGAGTTACTCCATGGGCTCCATCAGAATTACACAAAGAATTACATGGATCTGCCCCACGGAGGGCAGTGGCTGGTGAGCAGTTTGTTGCGTTGAATGTTACCCAGGTTGTATTTCCTTGGCAGATAAAATCTTTTAGAATCATCTAGGACTGCTGTCAGGGGAAAGGAGCAGAGAAACAAAATGAAGAGACTGGAAGTAGCAGGAGAAATTAAGAGAAACCAAGAAGGCACCATTGGGTAGACTCGGAAAGTCCTTTCAGGTCACCATTGTGGCTGATTTGCCACAATGAAAGAAAAACAAACAAAATACTCATGTAAAGGCAATTAGCATCCTTTGGTTTTGTTTTTGCTTTAGAAAAGTAACACTTCAAACTTATTTGCAGCATTTTACATTTCAAGGTTCAATGACAGCAAAGGCTGCTCCAAAGAGATCTTTTTTTTTTTATTTGCGGTGAAAATGGATCTCAGATCCTTCAGAAAGTCTGTTTCACAATTCCCCATTGCCAGGCATTTCTGGGAACAGATTAACGGCCGGGATGACAGACGGTGTGTTTACACTTGGTCCCTAGCACACACATTGAACTGGGAGACATTACAATGCTAAGGAAGAAATATTAACTTCTGACCTGCCTACAAGGAACAGTGTTAACTTCTGGCTTTAAAATCCATATGTAACCCACATTGGTAGGATGAAGCAGAGGAAAAGATCCATTTAAGCACAGTATCGGCATTTTCTTCATTTGGACCTTCAGCATTTCTACTCCCCCTGTTTTAATCCAGGGAACACAATGTTAGCTCGAGGCTTAGAGATGTAAAGTTCCTTTAAAGGTGTTGCTTCAAACTCTTTGGTAAAGGAATTACTGAATCCTCACCAGATATAAGTCCTGTATCAAGTCCAGCCTTTTAGAAACAACAATCGCAACCCTGCTGAAAACCAACCTGTCATGCTTTCAAAACACAAGTAAAGCCGCAGCTTAAAAAGTAAAAGCATCACTCCAGGAACCAGGAAACCACAAATAAGGTTGCAGCCCATCCTGCACTTCTGTGTGACTGTTTCCTAGAACACTACCTATATTTTTCTGTTGTTATTTTTCTTGGAAAAAAAATGTGTTGAAGCAAAAGATGACACTCATTTTAATGTGCGTTCTGTATTTTCACTTGAAGAATCAAAATGAAAAGCCAATATTACCAGTAATGCTTACAAAGGTGTGAACTTTCATAGCAAAACATTAAAATTACCCTCATCAGCTACATTGCTTCAGTATTTAATTTCAAATCATCAAGGAACACAATCATGATTTTTAACCTACTGTTGGAGAAACTCCCATTTCCTTTCACCACCCAAGGGAAGAGGCTTTGCTGCTACCTGACGACTCAGTGACAGCCACACACTAGACTACTATTAGGAATCCATACACTTTAAATATACCGCTTAGAAAAACTGTTGCTTTCTTGTGGATTTATCTGCCAAGCAATTCATTCCGTAAACAATTGCTTCAAAGCTCAAATAAACCTCAAAGAAAGATATATTCACAGCTTTCTCCACAGCAAAGAGAAGTGACCAAAGACACATTAGGTAATTCACTACATTTTATCACTAGCATCTAAAGCCATAAAGTTTTGAGAATAACTCAAATGCACAAGAACTGGATACTGTACAAAGGTTTATGTATGTACATGATACTTTAATAATCTAGTTAATTTTTACCAAGAATACAATCAGTAGATTATCTTTGGTCAGGAAATGCATCAAATTGAACTAATCCACAGTACTTCATTTTTATCTTATATAAAGTACAAGATAAAGTCATTTCCAGATCTAAATGAATCTTCCTCTGAAAAAGTCCAAAAGTCACAGGTAGCTTCCAGGCATTTCGAAATGGCGAGGATTTTTGGCAGAAGGCAATCATCAGGTCGGCAAACAGAGCGGGGCAGGGATTCCTGAGAACTGTTCCAACTTTAGTTTTATAAATAATTTTTAACTCCCAAAGAACTGCTGGCACACTTTGTCCTCAGCATCACAATGATTACACATAAAATTCCAGCCCCTCAAAAGCAAGATCCATTCCTACATAATTCTAGAAGATGAGAGAGAAAATATTTGTGTCCACATTTAATTTCTGAAATGCCCCAATACCAAGAGGATAGTATTAGGACCTAGATTACACAGATAAATTCTTAAGATTACTCTTTTGAAATCGACAGCCTGAAACCATCCCCAGAAGAGGAAAGGCAGCACTGCAAGGCTATTCTGTCCCAATTCCTGAGAGTGATCTAGCCTGTAGTGGGGCTGAGGTTAATACTCAATCATCTTTTACATTAAACTCTCACATCATAACCGAATATTCTTTCAAATAAATGAAACCTTAAAAAAAACACGTTATGTATCCATTCGCATAGGAGACACTTATTTCCCAGTGGTAGCTGGTATATTCTGTAACATGAAAAGGTAATGATTAAACAAAAGTGACCGCTGGAAAAGGCGCTTTCCTCACTGTTAATGACTGGCTGGAGAAACTAAGGACCAAAGAAGAAGCCAGGCAGTCATTAACCGTTCGAAATTCCTGACCTAAAGGTCATCCTTACTGTTACAAAACTGGAAATAAATAAGTAATTATTTTCATTGTGCTTTTATATGTATTAAAAAGATAAAATTCTGCTGTCTGTTGCTGTGGATATTGGTCTGCAAGATACTTATCTTCTCCCGTTCTGGCGGGCTGCGCAACGGCTCGATCTGGGATTGGCAGCCTTTCAAGGCTGCGTGCCAGGCACTATTTTCCTTTTCCAAATTGCAGGTTAAATGTGCCCACAGCAAGCCGACAGGACGAGGAGGCGCTGCCAGCGGGTGCTGTCTTGCCTCCGTGCGCGGTAGCCGTTCCCTGCTCTCCCCGCATTCCCGGCTCAGCGGGAGCCGGGAGCTGCCTTGTCTGGGAGCTGCAAATGACTCTCAGATTGCCACGGCTCCCAGCTCCCACCCTGCTGCGCACCGCTCGGAATCCTGCGAGCTGCCACCGGTTGTGCGCAGGCAGTGTGCCGCTTTCCATCCCGCAAACTTCTTGCCTGAGAGAAAACCTGGAAAGACGTCGTTTTCTTGGAGCTCACTTGCGCACGGACGCGCCTTGGGAACGTGGCCTTTTGGTACCACTGCAGCCATCACCATCTTCAAGAGCCGCTCTGAGGACATCACAGCTGCTGGAGGCCAGATGATCACAGAATCCCAGAATGGTTGAGGTTGGAAGGGACCTCTAGAGATCATCTAGTCCAACCCTCCTGCACCAGCAGGGACACCTTGAGCATGTGGCACAGGGTGGCATCCAGGCGGGTTTGGAAGTTCTCCAGAGAAGGAGACTCCACAGCCTCTGGGCAGCCTGTGCCAGGGCTCTCAGGAAAGAAGTTCTTCCCCACATGGAGATGGAACTTCCTGATCTCTACTGGTCTCACATCCACTGTCACCTCCTGGAAGCATCAGCTTATACATTTTTCACTCTATCCGGAAATCTGGACATTTCATTTGAAATTTTTCTTTTTTTAACAGTCTTTTCTCTGGCTATTGGTAGTTTTTTTTTTTTTTTTTTTTACTACTAGTAAATTATTGTAGCTTTTACAGACTTAGATTTTTCACCACTGTAGGAATTCAATCTCTTCTGCACTTCTAACTTTTATTTGGCACGGTCTAAAGTCTTTTTGTAACATCCAGGCTTCAGTGAAAAGTATCATAGTAGACACTGCCCATGATTATTTACCAGTAGTCCTATTAGGCTTTAGACAAAACTTAAGTGGCTACTAATGGCCTGTTTTCGTGACATTTCTGCTTTAGTTTTCTGTTCTTTCATCTGCACAGCACTGTTCTGCCTTGTGCTGACAGCTCTATCTCACATGGCTGGGAGAACATCCCTGCAACCCTTTTCTGTGCAGGACCGGAGGGCTTGTTCTGCTTGCCAGGTTCACACAGTGGTTTGGGATTTGCACAGAAGGAAAAAAGAGGTTGGGGCTGCTGACTGTATCGGTCCAGGGTTCTCCAGACAGCTGATTTGGGCCAGAGATGGGACAGAATCCAGAGATGAGTTTCACTTTTTCAAAAGGTTCTTGATAATCGGCAGCACCAGGAAGGGCATTTCCTAAGTGAGACCAGAGTCAAACTCAAAACTGCTTAAAGAGGCCTGTTCTCACGCATCAGTGCTATTTAATTCATACTCTGATCCTACTTGAACTCCTTTCAAGGCTTGTTATATTTCAGTATCAAGTGAGTTTTTAGCAAATATTCCCAGTAATTAGTGTTCCCATCTCACCGCTTCAGAAGAGGAGTTTTCTCCTCCTAATTAAAGGCATAATCAGAAATGGACCAACAACTCTTTAGGAGAATTTCAGCTAATGCGAGCATGTAAAATCCTCTTTCTGGAAGGTGAGTGGGAGATAACACAGAACAGGAATAATCACTGGAATAGTTCAGAAATGTGTCTTCCTCAGCTCTGACTTGTTAATAATCACATTTAAATCAAAAGCACATAACTATTTAATGTCGAAAGTGCCAAACTAACCTAGAAACTGAATGTACAAGTGCTCCTTGATATGACAACCCTTACTGCACTTTGCGAACCTCTCCACTCTTACGGAGACCTGACATCTGTATCGTTTAAGGATTATCTAAATAAATTTGTGTGTGGTCTGTGCTGATAGATGACTTCAAACAAACAAACAAACCCTGAACTGTGAGGAGTAGCGGTCCCTCAACTCCCACAAATTCATAACACGGGTTAACTATAACAGATCCCAACAGAAGCCAACGGGAATTCTCCTTCTTCGAGGAGGGGGTACTACAGGGTAACCCCACACAGCAAAGAATCCTCCCTGGTGTGTTTGGTTTTGCCCCACTTACACCAATGCTGCTCTCAAATACAAATTGCCATAGGAAGCTGATGGCCCAAGAGACTCTTGAATCCCACGGAGGCATTATGCTTTGCTATTATTTTCCACAAAATCCTAAGCAACTTGTATTGTGCGATGATATCTAACATTCAGGGGTATCTTTTTTTTTTTTTAAGTGTGATCAGAAATGAGGGTCTTTCAGAGACTGTCACTGTATTTTCTCATAACAAAGAAAGTTTTGTTTCATAAAAAACATCTGTTCTAAAAGACCCTAAAGAAACTATAGTTCTTTTATTATTTTTTAAACCAAAAGGGGAATTTTCAAGTTTGAGGTGCCCTGTAAGTACTCTTCTAACATGAATATTTTTAAGGACGCTCTATCAAGTTCATGCATGAATGTCATCCAGCCGTTAGTACATTTCTATGCAAATACAGCTGTGAAAACTAATAACTGAAATCTGATATTTTTTCACATTTTCAGCGTATCGCACACATTTTCATCCCTTCCTATTTTGTAACTCATATTAGCCTCTCTTATCAAAAAACAAAACTCAGGTTATATTGCCTCCTGCTTAAATTCTCTACAAACATGAAATCTGGACATTTGAATAAGCAATTTAATGTATACATTTTGATTCAGTTCAATCTACCGATCTTCTACTGGTAGCAATAAGTATTCTACAAGATGATTTCAAAGAAACAGTCCATTTGGAATATGAATTGGAACATTCTTGCAATACTTTTCAGTGAGGATGGTGCAATATTAAAATTAGATCTTGCATGTAATCAAATTCTGATGCTTGTACGCATAGTCTGGTAATATTTTTCCCTTTTGTATGTAAAAACACAGCTATCCAATATTTTTAACACATATTGTCTGCAGATGCTCTACAGTCCAAAATGATAAAAAATGTCTATGAAAATAAGAAACTGTGTGCCATATAAAGACTTTGTTAAATTCATCATAACTGGTTTTACTCTTCTGAAGACAGAAAATATTGTAAAAGTAGTCTTCCCAGAACAGCTAGAGTAAACAAGGATTTAGCCCGTCCCTAAATTCAGCCTAGATATATAGACTGAGGAGCTGTAAATATTTCCATAATCCTTCAATAGCTCTGATAGGATATACAGATTTCCCTCCCAATGGCTTATATTCTCCACTTTCCCTCTGTTTTTATTTACCAGTATATATAAGAGGTAATAAAATAGAAAAGATAAGCTAGGTGGGGAGGCAGCATGGATTATATCAGGAATAAAAGATGTTACTGCTGGGAATATATTACAGTATTTAGTGACCATAAATATATAGCATACCTACAGCTTTTATCCAAGAAATACAAGAAAAGACAATAGAGTGAAAGAAGCCTGAATTTTCTTCAGAGGACAAAGCAGCAACAGCAGTGCAGTTGCTCAAGATATTTCTTAAAAAAGTTAACTGGTTGCAAAGAGAGCTAATAATATTTTAGGCAAATTTTTGCTCATGAAAAGTGATGAACTGGCACATTTCTTAACAACTCAGGACAGGTGAGCAGACACATTATCTGCCGTCCTTTGACCTGCAGGGACATTCTCCGCAGTCAAAGGCATAGGTGGTCTCCAAGGGCGAGTCAGGCTTTAATCCCACGTTGAGACTACTAACAAGGACACCAATTATAATTTAATGAAGATGGGAGAGAACGGTGTTATTACATGGAGGCTTCCGTTATTTCCTTCAGTGGTGAGCTACCCTCCGCAGATGCATTTCACTGATTTTGTATGACACAGACATTTTGACTCGATGTGGCATTCCATGGACTCGCTGAAATCACTCCTGACCACTCTCATCATATTAAAACATCGAAATAAAATCCGTTAATCCCCAAGAACAAACCCTGATTAGGGGGGATTGCTTTAAATATTGGCTGTCAACACAAGGAAACGATCATATTTTTCTCCCTTTTTTAAATTTAATTACTAACCTCCTCGCCAGGGTCTGTACCCAGTAAGCAAGATGTCCAGTGTTGCCCCTTTCTGCAACTCCATTCCAAAAAATCCAGTTCTTGAGCTAGACTTCTTCTCCCATGCTAAATCTCTAGGAAAAGAATGTAAGTGTCCCCAGCGCTCAGGTGTCATGACTTATACTCCAGTCGACTTCCTATAGATTGCTTGTAAAGGTAAGAGCATAGCAGGCGACCAAGCTACTGCAGGGTAACATATGTCTTCTGCTGACAGCTAAATTACTTTGAATTAACTCATGTTTACCAATATAAGAGCACATACATAGAAAGTTGATCTAAATCAGTTGATCTGCAGGAAACTGATTACCCCACAGTAATTTATTTTGGGGGTTATATTCTAAGAGGAAATTGTTGCTGAAATGGGAAGAAATATAAGTAACAATTACTTCCTCTTAATATTCTTAAATGCCTCAACTACCTCCCAGGTTCTGCTCCTCTGACAAAACACCCTCAGTGAGCATACATACTGTTCTCCTAATGTGCATCATTTATTTTGGGTTGTTTGGGGGGTTGTTTTTTTACATTCTCAGATTCGAAGTCAATTGGGAGTGAAAAAAATCATTTGCATGCAAATGCCCCACTTTAAATACTTTATGTTTTGTTTTTAAATTACATTCCTCTCTGAAATAGCAAGATCAATATAAAATCCATGCTTAGTAAGCCTTAGAAGAATATTATGAGAATTTCTTTTGTCTTAAAAATGCCTCTATGATGGCAGCTACGTCTTGGGGATACTTATTTAAGGAATGACAGTGGAAGGTGGCCAAGAATCAGTATTTAGGGTAGGGGGAATTGTGTGGAGGTCACTTACTTGGAAGCTAATGGGAATTTCAGTAACCAACTTCCATCCTTTAAGTTCAGAAGTTTTGATTTTGGTTATTTAAGTTACCAAGTTATCTCTAGGCAATTAAAATATATTCTATAGTTTAACCTTTGAATGATATATAAATACAATTATAGTCACTGCTACAGGGCAATTTGTCTATGAATCTGGAAAATGCTAACATTACAGTCAATAAATCAACAGTCTGCAGTGTTAAATTATCAGAAATCAGAAAGAAAAACAGTTCACGTTCGACCTGGATTTAAAAGATCATAAGAATTTGCAATGTTCTGTGTGGGACAGTAAATTTCAAAGATGCCTGTATTCTTCCCCAATAATCACGATCTGCACAGCATGTTCAGGTATTGCTGGGGAGATTAAAACACAAAAACAGAGCAGAACAGCCCAGCATCAGATAATCACAAGCAATTCTCTGTCAGCAACAGACAGCTGGAGACATATGCCAGCAATATTGAAAAAGTGGTAAAATGGAGATTTCATGACAGCAGGGACGTGGGATTCATACATTAAGCTAGAACTCAACCAAAAACATTGAAATTGATGTTCACAAGGAACAGCTAACTATCACAGCACTCAGAAAGTCTCCCATTTTGACATGAAAATAATTTAAACAAAAACTAAGCAGAAAAAAGTAACCTGTTTTTGTTTTTATTGTTTTGATAGTTGAACATTTGTAAGAATTTAATATTATTATCTTTGACAAAGAGCTCTTTTTTCAGAAGAGTGAGTCAAGTTTCTCGCAGTTACGTAGTCCAAAAATTATGTTCTACAAATGTTTTGTGTCAAAAAGTAGTTTGAATTTTACCCACAAATCTTTGTGGAAGGATCTGTACATCCATTTACTGTCGAAATAAAAATGAGCAATGTTAACTGGTCTCAGTTCACTCACTTTGAGTCATTCTTATTCCTTTTTCCCTGAGTTTCAAGTGTCCATTAATTATCTTTCTCTGATGCTCAGTTCCCTCTATCTCTACTTTTTTTTTTTCCTCTTATTTATAATTTAAACATCTACTGCTATGAAGTAAGGTAAGGAAGTTAGAAGTCTGAAAAAAAGGCTAAGTTTATATATATATATATATACACACACACACTATTTTGAATTCAAAGAAGGAAATCAGGAAAAGATACTTTGACTAGAGAAGCAGAAAATAATGTCCATTTCCACTGTTTCTCTCAGAACTTCCCCCATAGTCACCCCCAAACTGTTTTTTCCTTTCTTTTCTGTATTTTGTATTTTTACAATCAAAAAAAAAACCTCTTGCAGAAAGCCTTCCACATGTCAGATTTCCTATAAAAATGGAAAATTGATTTAAAATATTCATGAGGAGGCTTTTGAAGAGTTCACACCAGTTGGGTAGGAACAACAGTTTCAAAGCCGTATTTTACAACGAGGAATAGAGAGGGTTAGACCTGAGGCCTTCTAATTTTATTGCCAAGGCTCTGCCTTTGGTCTCCATTTTGTCCTGGGATCCATGATAAGATTCCTGAAGCCTACAATTCTCAGGAAGGATAACAGAGATGAGTAACTTTTGAATTAACTGCAGCCCAGGCCACCAAGGTCTTTTTATTTTAGGACTAGGAGCTTGATGCAGATTGAAGAACAATGTAATGCTGGAGGCACTAGCGAAAGATTTTGGAGGAAAAAGAGAAAGAAGATGCTTCATCAGGGAATGGCAGATAGATTGCAAGAACAAATATCAGCAAATTCGAAAGGATAAAAATGCAATAGTGAGTAATAGAAATAAAAAAGAAAAGAATAAAGTAGTACAAAGAGCTTGCAGGCCTCAGGTAACTTGCTTGTGTGATGGATGTGTATCATCTCAGGCATTTAATCCAGCAATTTGCATACCTGCTTTTTACACAGATGCTTACACTTTTATTAAGCTGTTCAGTCTAGCTAGGCCTTTAACCCTAGCTTACCAAAACTTAAGCAGCATAAGCTCCGCTTTTAGGTAATGGAGGACCATCAGTTTGGGGGTAGGAAGAACTGTGCTCCCCTTTTGAACTGGTAATTGGTTCCTCGATGTCTATTTCAATGTGGTTCTCATTGCCTGAAGCTAGATATGCTGAATTTTACCCCAAGCATTCTCCTTCCCCCCACAGCTGATAAATAAGTCAATATTGGAGCATATTCAACAGATGGGCAGACAAGCTCTACCTTTGAGGATGACTCGGTCATCCCCAAATGAAGGCACAACGCCAGCACGTCTGACCCGGCGAGGACTGCAGTGGTATAAGGGCAATATTGCAGTGGCACCGAGCCCATGAGGACAGGAGCCCATGTCCTAGGGGGATGTAGCTGAGCCCATCCTGCACCCGTTGATGAAAATCTGTTTTAACTTGTGTCTAGGGCCACTGCCACGCCAAATACATTGCAGCAGCCTACACATTTCCCATCTCCATCTGGAAGGCAGCCCGTCAGATCAGCGCGATGGAGAAGCACTAACCCCACCTTGCAGCCTCACCTTACCCAGGCCAGAACGCTGATTGCTGCAAAAGGCATGAATCAAACAGAGCGGTGAATACATTAATCACAATGATCACTGCTGCAGAATCTGCTAAGAACAAAGAAAACAAATCCAGGGAAAGTTAACACTAGAAACCATTTGCAAGGCTCCATGAGTCAGCTAATGAAATAACTGTCAATTGCAGACGCGAACCTTTTGTGATTGCACACCAATTTGAATATAAAGTAATTTGCATTCAGGAATCCAAGTCTCCCTGAAAAAAAAAAAAAAGATTAACAATAGGATTCACTTTCTTTCCTCAACCTTTTTTCTCTCTCCCTTCCCCCCAGGGGTGGCTCTGATAAGGTCACCTTATTAATGCAGATCTCTGTTTTTCAGAAAGCAGCCAAGAGTTTAACTGTTTCACTGTGAAATGATCTATGAGATGAGAACAGTCCATTTTTTATCCTTGATTGATCATTTCAGCTTGTATAACAGCAAATCCTAGGGGACACCGCTCAAATCCCTGCTTCAGAATGACCTAAAGACGTAGCGCTAAAAATGCTGTGCTCCGCTACACAATCCTTCATGGTTTTTTCTTAACTTAGCATTTTCCAAAGACCATAATAAAGTCGCCTTGCATGATTACAGCTCTCTGCATAAAGAAAAGGTCTTATAGGTAAGCAATCATTTTAGCAGTCCCGAGCTGGGTACCACTAGAGCCAGAAGATTAACCGAGGCATCAAATAGTTAATGCCTTTTCTCCAGACACAAACTTAGGGACGCGGCTGTGATCTCAATTCAGGTGTCACGACTCCTCATTTCCTTCCCTGGCCACTAGACACCTGTTTCCCCGCTCCTAATAGCCTGCGATGGGAACTGCCTGTGCCAAAATCAGACTCCCTAGCTTCTATATGATGAGTTGAAAAAGAAAGCAATTCTCTCTCTTCTTTAGTTATTTATTGTGTATAAATTTTATCTCAGCTCCGTTGTGGGGGCTTTGTTCTCTATTTTATGCACTTTCAGCCGACTAATCTTCATTTTGCTTTTTTTTTTTTTTTTGGTGACTTTTCACTGACGTTTGCTGAGTCCTTAAATAAATCACTAGGAATATAAATAGCAATGGCTGGATTACAAAAGATTCTGGAACACTTGTGATAGTAAATTAACTGGCAGGCAAACCTACAGCTGCCAACAGCTGATGTAATACTTTATAGTATTGTTTTCTAGATTGTATAAAGGAGAATTATTGTCCTCTGAGCTCCATTCTGATTTTTTTTCAGCCTATCAAACAGTTCAACAATTTGATGCTCATACAAAATTCACAGAGAAAACACTTGGTGAAATTTAAAGGCAAAGGTACTTCATGCTTATAAACTCCATTATACACACAAGTTGGGGGAGAGTGTCAAAGGCACAAGTACAGTACAATTTGGGAAAGAAGCTACAGAAACATCTTTTTGTTCTCAAAAATATTGCTAAAAAGCTGTGTGCTTATGCAGGTAAAGAGCTACCACATCAAGCAGCATTTAACACAGCTTCCCCCACCTCTTTTCATCCTAGTTGTTCTCGCACAGAGTAGTGCATCTTGAATATAAAATTCCTGTAATCATCTGATGGAGAAACATCAATTTGAAGACCCTGGATAGGGTCACATATATCTTTGCAGCCCTTTATAAAATGCTGAGACCATCACACCAGGGCATGATCCTACTCTTGGACATAGTGTTTGCTCTAATGATTCAGCCCATTGAAGCTCTCAGCAACCATGTGCTGGAACAGCAAGTTCTCATTCACATCTGTGACCAAAACTAACCAAGATACTGCTACTACTAATGAAAACCTCACAACGTTTTTGCAGGCTCGGATTTAGGCTCAGTAACAGAGAGCAGGTTGTCCATGACAAAGAACCAATAAAAATTGCAAGAACAAGTACTCGTTCTCTTCGGAAATAAGTTTAAAGTAGAAAAATAAAATTTAGAAAAAATATAGCAGGAAGACATGAGATAATTGCATAATGAACATGATGATGTAGTTGAGAAGGAAAAAAAGCATACAAAGCAGTAGAAAACAAGAGATTATTACAGAGATGCACCAAAAACAAGAGTGGGATTACAGCGGGCTTGGACAGCAAGGACAAAAGACTCAGTTCTAACACAGCAAAGAAAGGGAAGCAATAAAACAAAATTCCAAGAGCAAAAGGTTTAGCTGGGAGCTGCGAGAGGTTTAGCTGGGAACAGCAGGAGTGATTCGCAGCCACTCGGTTGCACTTTGGTAATAGCTTTTGGTCCCAAGCCTGGATAGGGAAGATAATGTCTATGGAGAAGTCCTCCCTGATTACAGAGCAGACGGGCTGCGAGAGCGGCCGCTGATCCCCGTGCCTGTTTTGGCAAGTGAGCACACAGTGTTGGTAACGCTGTGAAGCAACTGCACAAGAATCTGATTTAAGTAACTTATACAGCCAGCACCCTGAGACATAATACCCTGGCACAGAAAGGAGCGTGCTATTCCTCAGCACAACATGTAACTGCCTTTCATCTGTCTCGTTTTAGAGACTGATTTTAGTCTTTGGGAAGGATGAGTGGCACATGCTGGAGGTATTTTGCCTGAGATGTGTTGTTTCATTAATTTAATGTTGTTTAATAAAAGCTCACAGTTTCAGAAGACACACTGACATTTGCAGGGTATCGCTGATGGACACATAAACTTCACTGAAATATTCAACTGTCGTTCTGCAATAGTATGGCTGAATATTTATTGCCTTTTATTTACATTATGGCTATTCTCATGGATAGGTGTGAATTCTAAGATACACAAAAAAGTCATTTCCATCAATAAAACATCCAGAATGTTAAAATAAATCTCTCTTCATTCCCAACAAAACCCAAGTAATCCATTCTCTGCCTGTGACCCTGTCTCTATTATTAAAGGCCTGAGTCTAGAGAAAATTCTTGCCATAGCATCTGAGCATTATGAGAATCAGCTCCTTCCCCACGCGATAAAAATCTGTCCTAAAAAGTAACCAATGCCATGTATAGATCCCGGTGCAGAATTAAGTGAGATTATAATAAAAATAATTAATTTTAGCACAGAGGAGCCTAGAGCCAGCTATCCAGTTACTCATCTGCGTGATTATTTTTACAGGGCAGTGTAACTGAGAAAGGCACTAACTATTCTAAGGCTTGTGTTAAGGCTCTTGGCATCCCCAATGCGAAGCCGGGGCTTCCCGGCAGCGCGGGGTGACTCAGATTGGGTTGGGCTGCATTGACTTGGTCTTGCTGCATTCTTACTGCCTGCTGTGCGTTAAAGATATGTTTTGAATAAGACATTTGGTAAATAGTGTGTATATTATTCCAAAGAAGCGCTTAGCTTCCCAAAGTGAATGATTTCGCTTTTGTAAAGTTATTATTACATTACTGCGAGATATGGATCTTCGAGGTAACAAGTCTGTGCAGAACAACTTTTAGACTAAACACCAGGGAGATACATGGTTAGTGAGAATATAAGAACAAAGAAGAAAAATATCTTTAGAATAACCCCAGCAAAATGCTGCTTGAAATCACAGAGATAGATACCCAAAGTAAGAGAAGAAATGGGCACTTGCATTCATCATTTTTTTAAGGAATAAACTAAATGAGGAAGGAATTAAATGTGGTCTTAATTGAGTTAAAGATAGTTAGAACAGTGCAGGCTAAAGGATTTTTCCTGCTCCTTTCTTTGCAGTAGCGTGAATTTGCACATAAATGGGGAAGATGGGTGCAAAACTGGGAACAACAATAAAACAAAATGCAACAGGGCAGCAAGTGTGCAGTGCGAGCAGCAAGCCTGCGTCGTGGTATATAAAGCACTGCTGCCAAGACAAGGGAAATGGAATGGCTGCACTTCTCGTTATAAAATACATTAATTCTGTTTCACATTCATACCGCTGTTTTCTGTGCAATATCCTGAGCTGAGCCTGGGTTCCGTGGGAATCAATAGACTAATTTCTCTAATGACCTTCACCTGGTGCTTATATACTACCCCATTACATCCGTAAGGGATTTAGGGATAAAAGGGAAAATGAAACAAACAAACAAAGAAGCCTAAACCAAACCAAATCAAAAAAAATTTTTAAAGGCTTTTAGTTAAGCCTATGTATGCTACCTTCAATTACTGACACACTTGAAAATTATTACAGCTAAGACTGACATGCCTCTATACACTGCGCTGAATCAGTTTAAAGCTAGTACAGTAATTAAAGGGCTACATTTTTGGATCTCCCCCTCATCATGAAGCTCCTGCATTTCTATTCATCCAGTCAAGCCCTGACAATTAGCAATCATATCTTTGAGCTGCTGGCAGGTCTAGGTAGCAACAATCGCAAACAGCGCCGTGCACACACTGCAAGATGTATTAGCCAAAGTGTTTGCTTTTTAAATCTCAGTAAAAATGGATCCTGTAAACCGATTCAGATTAATTAAAGGTATAACTCAGGGAGGAAAAAAGATGAATCACTGTGCATTTATTTTCAGATCATTTTTCACTGCGCATTTTGCAGGTCTAATAAGCAGAAGCTACTACCTAGCTTGCAAAGACTTCTGTATTCCCATGAGGGAGAAAGGGTTTTTTCTCTCATTTTTCCTTACTTTAGCTGTCTGTTAGTTGCACAGCCTATGCAGTGTCTTCCAGCAGCAGGAAAACATGTACATTTCTAGGGAGCAACTGATTTTACCTACTTTAGGAAAGAAGTTGCTCTCTGGAAAGTGTGAGGACATATTCTCTGTAGGAGAATTTCTGAGAAGTCAGAAGGCAAATATAGAAGTGCTTAAAATACTTTTTTTTAAAAAAATTCCACGCTTTCTCACATATTTCAGAGTTACTGGCCACGTGCCCTTACCTAAGGACTTCTGCTGCTCAAAGGCAGCGCGTTCGGCCAGTGGAAACAAATGGAAAGTGAAAAGAAAGTTCACGTGAGAGCAGCTGCCCACGCGTGGCTGTTTGGGCACTTGAGGAACCAGCATCTGCAGAGGTGGATCAGCTTCTGCCTTTGAGCCAGGCGAAAAAGGGTAATGTACCTCAGTGCCCACAAAAATCACGTAATCCTTTTCCATCAGGATTAATATCCGATGCCCAGCTGGTATGATACATGCAGGATGAAGCCTGACACTTCTTGTTATAAGGGTCGTGCAAGGAAGCAATCACTGTGGGCCCAAATCCAGAAACCAGAACTGACTGATTTCCTTTCCCCTCACTGTAGGTGTTAAAGATGTCATCAGCATCGTCGTCTTTTTTATTTATCCCGGTGAACAGTTTTCACCTGTCAAGCTTAAAGCCTGCATCTGGGAAGGTTTGTTTCAACTGCAGTGATGGGTTAATTGGAGGAAAACTAACTGCAGCATTTCCCCTTCCCAGTGCTGCCCAAGTGCTGGCTGTACCCCTGCGGAGATACCTGTTGTGATTCTAGCAGGAGAAAAATGACCCATTTTCAGGTCCACACAAAGCAGCATTACATAAACCGGGCAGCTGCCTGCAGTTCATCGCAAGTTCCTGAAACCTCATCCCCGGCAGAAAATGTGTTATTACATATATGGGACAGAATCATAACTGAAAGTCGGAGGCTCGGTAGTCATGAATTCGGTCACAGCCAGTAAGGAAATCTATTTTTCCTCATTCATTTTCAGCCAGCGGTATGTGAGCAGAAGTTTGAAAGCAGATGAAGTACCGAGATGAACAACCCCAGCGCATTCAAACGATGTGAAGACGGGATCAGGACTCGTGTATTCATCTTATTCTACCTTGTTAAAGTCTAATCCATACGTGCTCCATCTCCAAGACCTGCAGCAGGCCCAGAAGAGCAAATCAAGCTTTCCTTGATGGTGTGGAGCAGGCAGGTCTCACCATTTGGGATTGTTAAAAGATCCCATTATACATCCTAACCCCGCAGGCAGAAACAAGTCTGCGACACCTTACACGGAGAAGGGGAGGAAGGTGGCAATGTCATCGTTAAAAGCTAAGCTACTATTGCTAAGTGTGGGCACACACCTGAGCTAATTGAATCACTGTCTTCATTTCTCGAGATCTCGAGCTGCTGTTATGCCAGATTAAATTGCAAATGCTCACCATGTTTGAAAGAGTTATCTGAATTCGAAGGTGCAGACTAGCCTTTAACTACTTTGCTCACTAGCCTCACAAACACTCTGCTCAGATTTCCGAATCTCAAATATCTATTCACACTGGTATTTTGTCATTGCTCCTCACCTTCAGCTTCAATATATCATATTTTTTTCATAATATCTCAATATTTCATAAACAATGTTCCTAAAGAAATAATAGCTACACATACATCTTGCTGATACTGTGAGCATCAGCTTGCTACCAGCATCTCATAGAGACCAAACAATTCATAATAAATGACAGAATTAGGAAATAAGTTATCTGGGCTGAGTACCCTGCTCCTCCCCCTTTATCATCTTCAAGGACTCCGTCATTAGTATCAGGCTGAAAAGACTACAAAAATATTGTAGGGCAAAATTAAAATTCAGAATGAGCAAGACAAATTCGAGAAAGAGCCTGATGGAAAAAAATGGTGGCAGATCAATAGGAACAAGGTTATACATAAGGAATAACCAACTGAACAAACACAGGCTAGAAAACAACTTATGAGATAGCTATTTTGTCAGAAAAACTGCAGCATATTCTAAATCAGAAATTCAACACAAGTCAACAACATCAAACTTTACAAATAAGACAAATATCAAACTCAGAATGTCATCAGTCTGCTCCATTCAGCATTTAAGGCTTTAGCAGGGAAGAAATCATTCTGCAGAGAGCAAGGAAGTTTGAAAAGGTGACATACAGCAAATGGTGACATACGGCGAGGGACTGAGGTTGTTTAGCCTCGAGAAACACAGGCTTCAGCTGTATAAAACTATATTCTCTGTATTTTATTCTCCGTTTTGGAGAGGCTGAGAGAAAAGGACTTTGTATTTCAGCATGGACAGTTCAGTTTAGACATTGGCAGGACTGAGGACTGAAACTGTGGGGCCACTTGCTACAAAGGATGGGATTCTGTGTCCCCCTGGGCTACACAAATGTCCTTCAGGACAGACACGGCTTTCCCTGGCCTGAGGTGAGCGCTGGGCTAAGGACGTGATGTCAGGAACCAACTAGGACAATTTTCCATGCTTTTATGGCATGATCCCTGGCTGGGTACTAACCTGCAGGAGTAAACAGGAGTAAACAGGAGGAACACAGACATCTGGACTGAAACAAAAATACTTCTGGCAGGTATCTCACTTGCCCCTGTTATTTACTCAACAGCAATCCAACTCTGAATAGGTTTGCTTTGGAGGAAAGGTGGAAATAACAAAATGGACCAGAGAGGGAAAAAAAGGGCCACTTCTAATGCTTTTTGTGACCCATATTTTTAAGCATTTATTCACATTGACTTTTCAAAGGAGAGAAATACACGTAATTTGCACTTTGGGATAAGTTGAAGGTGTCCATGCAATTTCATGGATGGCAGAATACCAATTTTGCTTAAATGATAGAGTCCCACCACATGTCTCTTATTTAAATGACCTGAAAATAAGAGATATGGAGGCATAAGTAAGAGCAGAAAATGAACCTGAATATTTAAAACTAGCACACTCAAGGATATTTTCCAGTGTAGATTTCACAGTGACCAGCCAGCCCACTCTGCGAGATTGGTACCCTCACCAGAAGCAGCGTTCTGGCCATATACAGCAAAGCCAACCAGTATGGATAAAAATCCTGACTCACTGACAAAACCAACAGAGGGAAATTTTGCGCAGGAATGAAAAAAAAAGTATAATTTGTTGGAAGAATAATATAGCCCTTCTGTGGGACCTACAATGCAATAACAGCAGCGAAAGCTGGATACCATCCAGGATTCCCATAGCATTTGAAATGATGGCATCACCAGTATTTTATTTCTAAGTCAGAACAAATAAACAAAAAATCAGAATTATGGAGGTGTCGCAGGGATAATATTACAAGATTTTGCTTTCAAAAACTGAAACAACATTTTTATATCATCAAAAATAATTTGAAAACTAACGTAATTTCATGTTTTATCTCAACTTCATCAACTACAATTCCTCTTCCCCTATCCACTTGTGATCATTTTTAAAGAGTTTCGCCCAGACACTGTTACTTTTCTCTCTCACCTCTGCTTTTCTTCTGTCTGTCTTCCTTAGAGGCATTGCTATTGTTAATAAACTAGCTGGGGGGGGTTATAAGATCTTCATTTTCAGGCTTTGTGAGTGGCACCATATTTTTAAGATTTTATTATTTTATACGACCCATTTTAGGGTAATAACTTTTAAGATGCCTGAGCAGAAAACACAAGGCAAAGAAGAGCATGTGGCACTCACCGACCCCAAGGTGCAGGAAGCAACATTAAAATAAAAGAGCCACCACTTCTGCCAAAGACCAGCAGTTCATTTTTGCCTGCACATTCTTCATCTGCTGTATAAGCATTTAATATAAGCTTTGCAGTTGTTTTCATTTCACCCAATTCTTTTTAATTTGCCTTCACTTCCTCTGGCTGCATTTAATTCATACAAAATAAAGTATTAGATTTGTGCTTTCCTTTGGGCCAAGTCATAGCACTTCCAGGGACCATTAACATACGCATGGGTTCAGCACTGTAAACTTACTTGTAATATTAAAAAGACTATTTAACAAGAGCAGTAACTGCTGATTTCCTTTTCAGATTTGCCACGGTTCAAATGTTGAAAGCTAGTAAATACTGTATTTCATCACAGACGTATTACTCTGACATTTGTTCAAATAATGTGCTTTGTCTTGTATGACTAAGAGAAACAATTGCCTGACTTAAGAGCAAAATACGTCCCTTTGACTTTTAAAGAACAGAAGATTTTAACGTTTCAGTACCGAGACATCCTTGCACACTTCTGCTAGTATTAGTTCTGCTGGTTTGGGGTTCCTTTTGAGCCCTTTCAGCTTATTATAAGTGTGTCATCTCTGTAGGCTGAAAAACAGTTGTTCTGTTTGGATGGTACGGAGAAAACTGAAGAGTACCATTTTTCAAATGATCATCCCATATATCAAAACAAATGAATACCTTCACTAGAGCCTCCACAGCAGTGCTGCAAAGCACTTTTCCAGCATTGCAATATCTCTTCTTGGGGTGGGTAAATATTTAAATCTTGAAACATCTGTAAAAATGGATAATTTCCATTGGTGGAAAAATAGGTGGATAATTATGAGCAAACTAGGAGAAGAGAAGCACTGTTTGAGAAGGTGCAAGTGCAGAAGATGTTTCACTGACCTGACATCTTCACCTTGTTTCATGTTTTTCAGGGAAAAAATCTCTAGCACTGGATATACCCCCAAAGCACTGAAAAATCAAGTTCCATGTATATCAATACAGTATTTGACCACACTTGTTTTTATATTTTTAAGCTAGTATGCCTTCACCGCTGAATACTTTAATTTTAGTTCTTGACCAAACCCTTGATTCTGCAATAATACTTCCCATCCCCAAGTCAGCAAGTCTGCTTTAAAAGAAACCAGACAGAGCAGCCTACTGCCCCGGTGAAATGCTTAGTCCTCGAGAAGCGCCGCAACCCGCCCAACAGCAACATCCATCATGTTATAAATATCCCACTCCTATTCTCTAGCAGATGGAACCCAGCGCTTGGTTCACTAATCAGCACAATATAATTCAGCAAAAGTCTCAAACAAAACGCATCCTTGCAAGAGGAAATTACTCACATTCACCTAATGTTTTGCAGAAGAAATACAAACCGCAGAGGGAAATGCCTGCTTTTGCTGTCAAAAGAGCGAAGGCAAATATGGAAAATTAGCAAAAGACAATAAACAGAAAGTCCCATGTGTTACAAGGAAAAGAAGAATAACCTGTGGTGCCTACCTGCTTATCAAAACGTAAACACAAATTACTTCTTCCAGAATGGAGCTATTTTCTGTATTTTAATTTGCACAGCACAGAGAAAGTATATTTAGGCAGATTTTATGAACTGCTTAAGCATAAAGCTTTACTTATGCTTTATAATACTCCCTCAAAATGATAAATTTAGGAGGCATTAGAAATAGAGCTACAGTTCACATTTGAATGTGCTGTTCACCTATTGTTAGAATGCACAGCAGGCAAAGATGGAGAGCAAGAAAGGGAGTTGGGGAAAGATGGTAAAAAAAATCAGCAATGCTAATTTGGAAATATTTAAAAAAAAGACGAAAGCTACAAGGCCCAGACTCTGAAAACAAAATGGCAACAAGGAAAAAGATAAGGGCAATTCTTTCCAATTGCATTCCAATTCTTAACTTTTCAGTGCTAGACTTTGGGAAGAATTGTCACATTTCTGCTCTTTCTTTCTTTCCTACATTTCAGAACGGGGCTACATCACCATGTGCTCTCAGATATCCAAGAGGGCAAGTGAGCACCTTAGCTTCCCTCAGACCTATCAGCATCTGGTATTTGGAAATCTCATGGCTTGGGCTGCATACCCTAGAACATAGGGATTTTTTTTCATCTGAACATGATGGAAAAAACAGAAGTTTCTACACCAGTTTACACTAAATGAGACAGATCACAAACAGCACTCCCCGTGGGTAAGATTCAATATCATCCAGTCACCCAGCAGCTGGTGAGGCAAACTAATGTCTAGTAAAAACCATGAACTCTAATAACATCACATATTTCTGCAACTGGAACTTTCCTTCAAGAAGTCACAGAGGTTGCTGCAACCCTGAAAGGGAACTAACAAGAATAAAATTATATAAAATTCAGAAATCAGGAAAGCACCCGATTTGATTAAGTTATGCATCCGTGGAACGGGGAACTTTACAAAACGAGTGCTGTAGCATGGACGCATGCACAGCCGGCTCCGTGCAAGCTTGCAGCATGTGATCCTGGGATGGCAAAATTAATTCCATCTAGGAGCACGCTCCAGGGCAATTTACAGCGCTGGGTAAAGGTTGTGTTTTATTTAACTGAAAACACGTCGGGCAAAGAGTTACCTTGCATTATCCAAGGGACTTCCACTGGGCGATTTATCTGCTGCTTCTCCAGCACTCAAATGAAAACCCCATTCAATTTCTTGGCCATTATTAGCTACATCTTAGTGGCACGGAGACATGAGACGATGCTAAAAGCCCAGCACATGTGCATTTATACTCTTACCCAAATTTAAAGAATTTAATACCTTCCTGTAAAACAAACACAGAACATTTGCTTATTTGACCAAAAATGTCTGCAGCAACGGGAGTTTTGTTACCCTATTTGTTTGTTCTTGCTGCAAATAAAAAAGAATACCTCTCTGGCTGCTTAAAACAGCCAGTTATTCACAGAGAGCCAGCAAGGCAAGTCTGAACCCTAGGAAACCTTTAAACTTTGGAGTTGAGAGCAAGCCGAACCTGGCCCCGGGCGGCCGCTGACTCGCTGCCACCGACGCGAGGCTGGTGGGAGAAACACCGGCGGGCTGGAATCGACTCTGCGGGAGCTGCAGGGACACTCACACACACACACAGCAAGAAGGGACTTCACAAGACTCGGGAGGGAAGGAAAGGTCAACACGATACTGAGCAAAGACAGCAGGAGAAAATTTCGAGGCGGTTTCTCTATGTTCACGATCCGCAATGACTCGGGTGTAAAGCTATAAAGGTCCAAACTATGTATTTGGAAAGAGTTCTGAATGGAGGAACATATGCGTTAACATATTTCAAGTGATATGTTTTAAAAACATTATCAAGCTTTTTTGCACATGTTGCATCCTTCAGCTCCTAAATTTTGCTGCGAGATCTGTGGGAAGAGATAGCCTGAGTCTCTCCATTGCCATCCTCGGCTGCCTGAGCACAGTCCCAGGCACAATCTGAGAACAGAATTAACCCCTGATGGGCAGCCACAGAGCATACTCACAAGGTAGCCAATAGCTCAGTTAAACTCATCTGTGGCCCCTTATTTACCACTAAAGTAAATTGGCAGCACTTATCCTGGTGTCCCAGGGACCGCACTAATGCAAGATCCAAACCGGACTCAAAGATTCTCACCTAGATGCCTGACATCATTTGGCCTAACACCTGCATGTTCATAGCAAGAAATGACACATAGGTGGACAGTAATGTTTTCAGGTGCTTTGTATTTATTTTTCAAGCTCCTTATAGGCTCAGGAGAAATAGCACAGAGATCCTGAAAGTGCAATGGCCAGGCAGCCCATTTAGCCAGTCCCTGTACACGGTTTGGTTTCTGCAGCGTATTTCCAACCAAACAGCACGGAGGCAAAAGGCATCTCCCTATGAAATGTTCTCTCAAGCCGATCTTTAAGAACACTGACACACAAAACTGCTCTTCAGATCCACATCAGTTATGGGGATAAAGGGTTTTTTGGATGAAGCAAGCTGAGTTTGACGGGTATTTACTGTATAAGCCAGAGAAAAGGTAATGGAAGCTGCAAGCACAAGGATGGACTGCAGGGATGGGCAACAAAACACTCGAGAAAAGAAAAGTGATCATTAGAGATTTTAGCATAAAAACAACCATGCAGCAAAGCCGAGCCCCAGGTCTGAACGCCATCCGTGCTGTGCCTCTAAAGAGACACGTAAAATGGCAAATCGAATTTACAAGAAGCTTGAAGCTGATATGTAGCGAAGAGATTCAAATGGAGAAGCTGTGGTCACAGCAACAGGCAGTGGGTATTTTGTGTTAGCAGTTGTCACAAGCTTAAGAGATGATGAGCGCTAGGGAAGAAGGCTCTGACATCTGCAGAGGGCAGAAGAGGTGGCTGCAAGGTTACGACATGGTCAATGCTATGGAGAAGGGAACTCACTCCTGTCCTGGCAATTTCATCACTAGCATTAGCAGAAGTAGAATAGGGACCTTCTTTAACTTTGTCATCTTTATTTTCTTTCACATTTTTTTCTATCTGTAGGGAGTTGAAACTGGATGAAAATACGAACCTGTGAAAATGAACCCCTGAATCCACCGCACGGCTCCGTCGGGGCACGGAGTGTCCTCCCCTCTCAGAACACGGGATAAACCCATCTCTTCAGCGCAAAACTTGAAAGGTTTTGTCAGCCACATGTCTGAATACTTCATCACAGCTAAAATTGCTCCTGTGACAGAGTTGTCTGTTAATCATCTACGCATTGATGGAATCTCTTCTTATACTCGTATACGCACTCTCCTCAGGAAGCAGCCAGTTTCACTAAAACATCATTAATATAATTAATATATTTCATTACCTTTGTTCTGCATCAGTTATTTTTCAATGAAAAAGCAGGAGAATTTCAATAGCTAGGGGAAGAAGTAACGTCAGCTTGAATGCGAAATTTCTTCATTATGATTCCTGAATTTGATTTCCAGCACAAAAGTAGAATGTATTTGTCAGGATAATGACAAAAAGGGAAACAATAGGAAGCCTTTGTTATTTTAAATAGTTAAGTTGTTACACAATATGATGGACTTCTTCTGTTGTACCTTAATGGATAGTAACACAATCAATAAATGGCTGTAACAATTTCGTTCTGCTTCACCTGCTGTAATTGAAAAATAACTCAAGCAGAACTTTGGAGTAGTTTGTGATGTATATTTTTTCTTCTGAGATTTTTTTTTTGATTAAGATAAAGATTACGCTTTAGTGATTGGAGTGGGTGTAATTGTTATTATAAACACCTTTCAACAAGCTGTTCCATCCCAAGAACAATCCTGCAAGGCTACAATACAATGAATGAAATCAAGAGGAAAAAAACATGGATCTGAGTGGCAAGAACAAGAATGTCAGGGGTAGAGAGAGGAAATAGGAAGGAATGAGGTGCTGACATTCACCGTCTATAAAGTTCTTCAAGCCAGAACGGGCATCACTTCCTCTATTAGATGCTGACTAACAGCACAGAAGCTATTAGACTAAAGTCCAACAGTTTTCCTTGTGAAAATCTGAAGTACTCCTACTAATTCCAGACAAATTAGTTTTGATTCACACACGTACACACATGCAACACAAAGGATTTCGGGCAGGGTTTTGCCTAGTATTACGATCATGTCTAATTAACTGTAAAAGAACAGTTTTGGCATGAGAAATCAAAGTGATGATGCAACAACCACAGAAATAGGTACTATAGCCTAAGCAGGTTTGGAATATGAGTTCAAATCTGAGGGCCATGGAACAATTAAAGGATGTTCAGCTTGCCCACTGCGTACACTTGAAAGTGTACAGGAAAGATTTTGCAAATATTAACTTAAAAATATGTGTAAGGTAGTTTGTCTAAGAGTTTTATTCAGTGTTGCTAACACTGAGTATAAGAGGCAAGAAGGTCCATTTAGTTGGTTGTGTGTTTTTGTTGTTTGTTTGTTTTATAAAAACATGCTGCTGCTCTGTATTTGTTGTTGAAGAAAATGAGGTCAATGAAACATGACTGGAGCTTGGAGAAGAAGGATACGTGATAATTCTGCATTCCTATAGCTATATTCCTTCAGTAGTTTTGGACTGGTCTGAGAAAGGTCTTTCCTTCCCAAACACATTTTCCTTTTATTTGAAGAGTTTTGTTATGCTGGGAGTGTATTACTGTGGACTCCTTTTCCTTTGAAGGGTGGTCTGATAGGAAAAAAGTCTGAATTTAACAGCTTCCAGGTATGACCCTGCACTTGGATGGCAGGAAGCTTTCCTTAGAAGAAACAGAAGTGATATTTGCTGCATTCAAGTATTTCACACAGCAGCCGGGCAATGTGTTCAAAAATAGAAGAGAAATTTGCTGTATTGTGAACAGAATGCAACTAACATGCAACATGCAAGTCTGAGCTGAAGTAGCCAAAGAGAATTCTTAATAATAACTTTTTTAATTTTTTTAATGTCAAGGCTTATCAAGTGTGAATAATTATATTTAAATTCCACAGAAAATATAAATGTTTTCTGTCCAATTTGTCAAGCATCAATTCTGTTTATTTTTACAGCTAGCATTTCTTTCAAATGAACATTTCAAAGCACCATTTTCTATTTAAAAATTACTTGGGGAAAAATAATCAACTTAAAAAAAAGGCTTCCAACTTAAGACTCTTCTCTTTGGGCACTTCAGTCCGCAGCAGTCTCATTTTCTGGGTTCCCTTACTGCTCACTTCCCTCTAATTAGAGCCAAGAGAATAGATCACAGCAAGTAACTTACTCAACAAATTTAGCTTCCTTTCGGCTCTCCAAATGTCTGCAAGCAGATTGCAATTTCCTCAAAATTGTTCATTATTCAAATTTACTGTATATATTTTTTTCCCTCTGAGTATTTCTCTATGGATTGATCAAGAACAGTTTGCTTTAAGTATTCTGTATTCAAAATCCCAGCTGCTTTCAGTAGTTGTGATTAAATATAGAAGTCATGTGATATCATTCCTGCTTCTCAAATGCAAAAGCATAACTCTTTTTTAGACCCCAATTTGGCAAAGAAGTTAAGCATGTGCCTAAAATTAGACCTAACCATTCCATACAACAGAGATGAAATTATTCAACTCATTAAAGTTTTGCACACTTTTAAGCACTTTCTTGGATTCAGGCCAAGCAGTATCTCCTCCCCCCAAAACACAAGGAATTTTACTCATTTATTTGGATTATTTGTTCCCCTAGTTCTCTTACAAAATGTTTAATATATAGGGCACTGCTAACTTCAGGATTTTCCTTCGCTGAATGTCTTTCCCAGCTGCATATATCCTCAATTGCAATGATCTTCCCAGTTCATGAACTACTTAACCAATTAACATTGATTATTACACAAGGAACTACAGACAGTACAAGAATGAGGGTTTCAAAGCAAATGCAGATACATCAGAGGGCTTAAACCCTACCAGCATCAGCCACCTTCTTGAAGGTTAATAGATCCCTAGGACATCTGGTCGGCAATGCATTTTAAACTGCTATTTAACATGCCTTGCACTGCAATCTACCTTCAATCCTTACAGAAAAAAAGGGTTATAACATCAAGGTCTTACCAAAAGCTTCTCCAAACTTCCTGGAAGTCAGAGCTCTTCTCAGAGAGGCCACAGACTTTATTATAGCATTTCCAATGTCCCCCATTTCTAGGCATGCCAGACTTACCAGGTCCACAGACTTTCTGAGGGCTGTTAATGCAAAATGGCATTTCTGTTTCTGGCCAGAGCTAGGGTGATCAAGCTGTACAAATCTGAGTAATTAAATAAGAAATCAATCAAACTCCTTTTGGAAATAAATTCTTAAAGCTCAGTTTGTGCTCAGGATATCCTTTCAGGCCATTCAAAAAAAACTATCCCATCCCTGCTGAAGTGTCCCCAAAACTGCCTAATTTCCTAACAGTTTCTTCCCTGTTCATCAAGTTTAGTTTTTGTGGATTCATTCTTCAACATAGTCAAATATGGACCCAAGAAGAGGTGACCTGCAAGCAGCAGGCAACATTAACAATATCTTAAAAATCAGGTGGAAATTATTTCTGTTTTAATGGATATCAGCAGGTCTCTAAAAGCCTGCAGGAGAGTCCATTTGATAAAGTTTAACACCTTTGCATTGTGAGAGTTCACACATCTCCCCCCATACATCTGCACCAAGAGATCAGGATGTTCTTGGCTGCCTGAGGTGTGAAGCTTTCTCCCGTCCCATGACAAAATCATTTCCAATTGCTTAACAGCAGGCAAGACTTCTGCAGCAGGAAAACAACAACAACAACACAAAAACAAGTATTTAGAAAAACATCTTCGTCACTGAATTCCTTGGTAATTAAAAGTTCTAGCACTGATTTACCAGAGTTGTTCATCAGTGTGCTCAGGGCTCCGCTCTGACAAATCTCCTCAAGGTTGTGTCGAGAAGGTTTTGTCCTTAGGATTATGTCAAGAATATCTCCAGAATGGGATACACACCACACATAGGCATAATTGCTCATATGGAGTAAACAGCAGCCTGTGCTTACAGAGAAGGCTAGTCCTTTGGGATCATAGCATTACTTTGGGATTTCTACTTGAAACAGAAAGTCGCAAGCAGTCCACTGAACCCCAGAAGCTGCAGGTCTCCTCATATCCAGGCCAAGGAATATATCTCCTCATGGGTCTGATATCAGCTAAACAACAGGGCAATTTGCAGAGGTCAGGGTGGAAGACCACCACCATAAGCTGAGTCTTAAGGACAAACTGAGGGTCTGTTGATGGAAAGTCCATGTGCAAACAGCTCTTCTCCGTGATAGCTCCAAACACTGTTAATACAAACCTTCCCTCTATTACAGCTACTGACTAGCAGAACTATCAGATGAAAAAGGCTGTCCTTCAAGAAGTCTTCTTCAAGCTACAAGCTTCAAACACCACAACACACAGTATCACTGGACCTCCAGCCTAGAAAGTGGCCATGATGCCTCTTTCTTTTCATGGTGCCAAAGAGTCTCTGCTAAAACATTCCCAATATCAAGAAGCACTATGAGAACTGGAAAGCTGCTAATCCTGTGGGTGACTGTCCGCTGTCACTCTGGTATTGATAGATCAACTGTTGCATTGGTATTAAAAATGCAGGCACAACTATTAGGCCACATGCTGTGTCTGACGCCCAAAACTCACATATACAAAGTTGGTTACCAGTGGATTGCCATCATCAGAGGAACACTACAAAGTAGGGTTGATCACCAAATAAGTTTGCAAGGAATTTTTTAGATTCTCAATTATCACAAAAAAAAAAAAAAAAAAAANGGGTTGATCACCAAATAAGTTTGCAAGGAATTTGCAAAAAAAAAGAAATAGCACTTTTTGTACTAAGTACTGCTGTGTTAATATTTCATACTTCAGCCTATTCAGCTTGCAAGAAACTTCTTCAACTGCAAATTTGGTTTTAAAAATCCTGTTTGTTAATGTAAAAGCAGCTCTAGAATGGTGTATGTACTTGGAGGTATAAGAGAAGACTGAAAGGAAGATCTTGAAGTGGAGCCTAGATGAGGATAAGGAATATTTTCCTGTTATATAAATCTTTTTCATGATTGTTGCAGAAGCAAAGGATTTAACACCAGGCAAAAGGTTTTTGTAAGAAGGCAGACCAGCTGAAGGCTTTGAAGAGCTAAGATCTAAGTAAAGCCTAAGTGGTCCACAACAGTTTTCAATGTGTTATGCACCAAACTATGAGTATATACATGCTGGAAAAATGTATATAATTAGGGAACATTTGTCATGGCTAATGTACACCACCTGTGCTTTATACAGTTTTATTGTGCTTTCCTCTTGCTTTTATTTATTTCTAAACAGGACTGTAGCAGGATCAGTGCATCTCTTGCCGCAATAGTAGGTGGTTCCGCCTGCATAAGGGCAAGATACACACACCCAAGGAAGAGAATCCTGAGGGTTTGTTCTAGATTTTGTGCTGAAAAGAGGGAACTGTCTATTTTGAAAATTCGGCATAGCGGGTGATATCCCTTAAAAGCACACTGTTCCACAGAGCAGAAAATATTCGTGAAGCAAAGTCAGAAAATGCTTCGGCTCTTCACGTGCTGCGACAACCCAGACGTGCCCGTCACTCAGTGGATGTCGCCGTTGACCTTTCCAGTGCTGTCAGCAGCAACAGGAAGGGCAGCGGCCCTATGATTCACTTGCGGGGGAGTCTGCACTGTGTCTTAAAACTAAATTCACTGACTTAAGGCACCTTGCTCTGACTTCCAAAACAAACAAAATGAAATAAAGCTATTAAGGACAGAGAACTCCCGGAGTTGTTCAACTCTTGGGGTTGCTGGCAATGTTTTAACCCACTTGCATAAGGCACTTTTCACTCCATAGATTGATGTACCCAAATTTATCATATCCCACACAACTTGTCTGGAGCTGGCATTTGATGCACACAGTGATGTTAGTTGAAAAGAGATCTCTAACTTCACTATATCAGACTTTGAGATCAAATGAGTGCTAATTTGCAACCATATGCTTACACAAAAAAACAATTCCTTCCTCACACATAAAAAAAGGAATTGCATTTAAAAACAAATAAGTTCATTCAGTAAATGACCAGGAGAGGGTGTCTTCATTGCCTTTAAACAGTACTATGAGCTAAAAGGTATCCAGACATTTAGCAAGTATTACACTGCTGAAGCAGGGTTCCTCAGCTGGTGGTGGTTTTGATTCTATCACAAAATAAATAGGAATCTTCAAGATAATCATTTAAAAAGGAAGGCAAAAATAGAGTTATTTTTAAGCAAGTAAATATGAAAGACAAAGAGCACACAGACTCTAACAACACTCACATCTCATAATTCCTCTGAAGATCGGGAACTGTATGGTGGTGCTGTGTGGTACTTAACAGACTGCATTGCACAAGGTGCCATCCCTGTAGTGTGAAATGCAGCTTCTGATTACACTGTCAACTCTAATTCCAGCATTTGCTATAGCCTATATTTCTAGAAACTGAAAAATATTTATATAACATCCATTTATATTGCACCTTACATTGCACAGGATCGTGCAGCGTTAGCCAAACTGATACATCAACTAGGACAGGATCGCTTCACCCACCCCTGCTGAGCTCGGTGGCAACACTACAGACCTTCCTATGAGTGGAAGCAGCATCGGATTTTATTCCGGATTTTAAATGGAAGATCAGCCAGAATGTACTTGCTTGGACTGCAATCCAGCACGAGCACACGCAGAATGGAGCCCAGCACCATGATCACGCTACAGCTCTCCAGTCCCGTTTAATATTCTGCAGGTAACTTGCAGATTTTGAGAATAGCTCCCTCATTTATCTTGCAGAGCCTTTTCATCTCTAGCCTATAATTCCTATATATTTGAAACGGTTTTAATAAAGTGTACATGTCGCTTTAAAGCAAGAACTAATGATACAGCAGATTTTATCCTCTGGAAGTCACAGTTTCGAAAATGTACTTTGGTGAAACCTCTGGCAGCTAGAGGTCAGACTGCTTTAATTGTACATCAGCAAAGAAAGAAAGGGCTAATAAATATATTCGCACCTGAAAAGGCCACAAAAAAAGGAGAAAATGCAAGTCTGGAGCAGTAAATTTTTTAATGCTTATCAGCTGCAGAAAGGTATCCACATAATAGACTTCATAGGACAAATTTATGATTCTGCAAATGTTCCCTTCATTTAAATCAGCATCTCGGTGACTTGATATCTGCAAATCACCCTAAAATCCTGATGGGCTGAAATACTAAATGCCACAATGGACCATCTAATGCTCATCCGTCCTGGTAAACAGGGAGGAGGATCTATCATAATGACACTGAGGCCTTTTGAGGAGCCCAAGGTCTAGCAATTATGCATATGAAGCCGAGTGTTTAAGTCCAATAATGGGGCTTTGGTGATAGATGGATCACCCCTTCCTGTACTTCTAGAGATGCTTGTGATAGCCGAATTGTCCCCGAGTGGCACCCATAAATTCTGGCCTTTCCGAAAAGCCCACATATTGTGTAGGTATCACCCAAAGCCCTCATTAGTTAGACTGTGACCTTTGCTGCGTGACTACCAGGCAAAAGCCTAGCAAAGGCCTGTGTTCGATTAGCACTGCAATTTGTTCATTATCTCCTGACAGGAATCTGCAAGTGTCAAAGACAATTCTGTTACGGAAAGGTCAAGATCTGAAGTGCGGGTAGGGGGCCAGGGGAGAGGGCATCACTCCCAGAAATTCTGCCCCCGCCGTCACCACCACCACCTGAACCACCATCTACGCAGCCTGCAGCCCAGGAACCAGGAGCAGGTAAATCCAAATCCACATAATTCATCTTCACAGGAGTTAAATCACTTCAGACTAAAAACTGGTTTTCTGCTTTTTTACTTAAAATTATGGAAATTGTTTCTGACAGCAAATTGCTCCTAATTAATTTACGGTCTCTGCTGGGAAAACGCACTGTACTGTTGATTTCTACCTTCTACAGACTTAATTATAAAAACGGCAAAATTTTCCTAAACTATTAACTTCTGTGCTGCCAGAATTAAGACTCGCAAGAACTGCAGGGGAGCCTGGGTCTAGCCCGAGAGCAGCCGGAGGACACAGTATCCTCCCAAATAGAGGATCACTTCCAGTACCCCACTGATAACATGAGGAGGATTCATGACGTTAAGATAACTTGGGTTTGTTTCACTTTGGACAAAAGTCAAGCTAGGACAACCAGCACACTGACTATCAGACCATGAATCCATCATATCGCTGGCATGGCTTCACCATGGCCTTGGATGTGGTTGATGGACATCTACCACCAGCTCGTCCTTAGCTCTGCTGCATCCTACGTGTGGCCTTGGAACAGTTAGATCGTTGGGCTAAAGACTGAAAACACCCAGTAAAACAGAAAGGAAGCAAAGGAAAGCTATCAAAATTAGGAGAGTCAGAGGAAAAGGGGTCAGTCCAGATTGGCTACAAGCCACTAGTACTTATGGGGAGAAAAAAGGAAAAATTATGAGCCAATGCAGCCCACCTGTTCTCACTGGACACAGAAAAACAGCCTTGAAACTGGTGGTTTGGGAGGAGGGATTGAAGTATCTTGCAATTTGTAGCAATAAAAATGACTCCATTCAGATGCTGTCCTCTCTGCCATCTCAACTCCAGCTGAATCTCAGTGCCAGATTTCCACATGGCAACGCAGACACATATAACGCCAGTCGTTATCCATTCCCCCCTATTATTTTCTTGAGACACAATCCATTCAATTACACTCTTTATTGGAATTCCAAAGTTGTCGTTATCCCTTTGGCAGCTGATGATAAAACCTTTGATAGTGCACACTGGTGTTGGGCAAAATGTCAAAAGACCTACTGTACAAGCACAAAAAATTGACCCACTTTTGTAATAGTGCGAGGGTCAGAGTCTTACATTAAATCCAGTGGGAAAGTTTGGCACCTGCCCATTTGATCCATGATATTTAATTCTATGAGTCAGATTTACTCAGCTGCTATCATTTCCTAAGCTGTCCCTGCTGAATGATTCCCATCGCTTGCTGCATGAGAGAACGTAGCAACAGATCACAGAAAAATCTAGAAAATGTTGTTCTAATATTTCCTACATCACTCCTTTGCTGACAGCTGTGACATTTAAGAGAAGAGGAAGGCCGGTGAAGGAGGATTCACAGCACTCCAGGTTACCATCAGCGGAACAGCAGCACAGGCGCATAGGGGATGTGCATATTATTAAAGAACGAGCAAATACACACAAGCTTGCTACACTTCAAACCTGAGACTACAGAAAAGGAGCTTCTGTTGCCGTCAGAGCAAACATTAATTCATATTCTCACGGAGGAAAAAAAAAAAAAGACTGCAAAGTTTAAGAGTACAGATCAGCTAATTAAGGGCAAACAAATAAACCCTGCAAGAGTTTGCATACAATTAAAAAAAACAGCCAGTGGGCTGGAAAAGCCCTGGAAAAGCACAGTTAAGCATGTGGTTTAAAGAGAAGTATAGAAGCAATAATACAGTCCAACAAACCTTGAATCTGCCATTTCAGTAAAACAGACAGGGAATATCGTTAGAAAACTGGATACATAAGAGTGCTGTGACCAAAAATAAAAGCAAAGAACATAAAATACAAAAATAAAATGCTCAGCCAACAACCTCCAGTCTTCCCTTTGTATCTCGTAAACAAAACTATTCCAACTTCCTCGGCTTAAGGAGAATGAATGATTTCATTTTGCAGTAGTAGTTTTTGCTAAAAATGCCAGCCAGCTCTCAAACCCTGCTTGCTACCCACCAAACCTTTAAGCATGTATCTCAATTAGAATTGTAAATAGAGATTTGTGACAGTCGTGAAGACATGCTTGATGCTCCTCACTGTCTCGTGAAGCAGGCCAGCACCGTGAGCAGAAGTCTCAGAAAATTTTAGCTTAATATTTGCAGGCAGCTGCGGCTGAAACATGACTTTTGCTGAAGAAAAATCCTGATGTTAAAGAAAACTCCTGACCTAAATGACATCAGTGCATGGCACAAGAGGTGCTGCCAACTCCACTTTAACCACTGGACTGTCTTTGGAGAAATAAAACCATTTTTCGTCAAAACTGTGGCATGGGCCACAGTTCGCGGGGAAGGCGGCTTGCAACTAGGACGCGCTTGGTGTGACACTGGGCGCTCCCGTGGTGGGAGCTGACAAATGTCTGCGGCCGCAGAGGTGCTTGGCCAAGGTGGAGCTGCCATAGCTAGAAAAGGGGCCTGGAAGGAGCAGAAGACATTTCCCAGGCTGAAGGGAGCACCAGCATCTGGTGCTCAAAATGGAAACAACCATCAGACCATCAGCAATAACCATTTCTGAGCATTTCTCACTTTTCAGGACACTCTTTCCTGGAGAAGCTTGGGGACATGTGACATATCCATTGCCACCATTCCCACACTCTACAAGTAAATGTTTTAAGTCCTAAATCCTAGTTATTTAACTATTCTGCCATATACTTGCAGTGACTGAAACAAGTTTGTTTCCTAGTTATTTAGCTGAAATTCCCCAAAGTGTTTGTCCACCAAATCCACTTACTTGGTCAGCATCTGCTGAAGGTGGGTCTCAATTATTTGTTAGCAAAAGGAACAATGGCAATAAATTAACTTTGGAGAGAAGCTGCCTCAGTGTATTGCTTGTTGCCTGCCTGACCGCTCCAGGACAGCGTCATTCGGCCTGGCATAGGTTGGTAATAACATTCCTGCTTGAATATACCCTGCACTGCTTCCATGGTTAAGGAAAATGCCTCATTTTTTGCCTGGTGTAAGGAATATCTTCTGAATACGGGTCCTCTTGAACCTGTTGAACAATTTCCACCTACTAAACAAAGGCTAGCAGCTTGCAAAATATTAAGTTCCTTCACTTTTTTATGAAAACAGGCAGAGCATTCAAGGAGAGAGAGACTATTAAAATGTCTTCATCAGGGGAAAATTTGTAGTATGAGCTCACTACTTATTAAACATCAGAAAATGCGTACTTGCAAGCAGGCATTATTAATCTTGCTGCTAACAGAACTGCTTATTCTAAAGGGGTGCGCGGAACTGCTGTGCTTACAAGATATAAGATGACAAATTCATCAAGTGTCAAAGCAAGTGTTTGCACAACAGAAATGCGGCAGAGACGGGCACTAATAGGGCTTTTTGTGCACGTTAGGTAAGCCCCTTTCTCTGCAAACAGCCGCCTCGTGGGGTTGAATTCCTCACGCTTGTTTGTGGGTGAGGAGCCGGTAGCTCTATAGGACGAGGAGCGAATCTTGGAGAAGAAAAGCAGAGCCAGGCAATGCGCAGAGCCTCTGCCAGAAAGCTTTTTACGCGGACCTCACATGCCTCTGCTGCAAAACAGGAGGGAGCTCTGCATCTGGCCGGTGCAGCTGCCAAAGCCACCCCAAGAGTGATGGAGAAAAACAGCGAGGAGCAATGCCAAGGGCAGCACAGGCACCGCCGCCAGCTCCCCGCGCTGCCAAGAGAGGAACACGGCTGCACCGCCACCTCGGGAACGGCAGGGCTGTTAATAGAGTAAATCTGGATGAAGGGACAACTCAGGCACGATTTTTAATACGTTTTTGGGCTATGGAAAAATAGACTAAGTGACCAAAACACTTGTGTTTGCACCTATAGCGAGCCCAGAGGTAGCACGAACGCTGCCAGCAGAGCTAAATGAAATCTGCATGGAAGCCAAGCACCATCCTCAGCTGAAGGAAATATTGCAGAGCTTGGCAGCTGGGGTCTCTGATTGCCATTCAAACAGGTGGAGAGGAGTATAAATGAGACCATAGTATCTGGTGAGCCCAGAGCCAAAGAATCAATGGATTGAAATGCCAGAGATGGCAGAAAACAGCAGAAAGAAAGGGGAAAAATGGGAAAGAGCAAACCTGCAGCAGGATATGAACAACCAATATAGGCCAGAAAGCCTTATAACTCTCAAAAACTCTCAAAAAATAAATATTAAAAGCATATTATTCTTCCTATTTGAATTTAGGTCAGGTACTTTTTAAGGAGTAAAGCACATTAGTATTAGAGAAGACCCTGGGGAAGGCAGAACACATTAACTCTGCAGGTCGCTGAAGAGGCAGCGTCAATATTGTCATGTATCTGTTTGCAAAATCCAGATTATTCCTTCCTTCCGTCCCTGATAAAACAGAAGCATCAGGCTCCTTTGAGGAAATATGCTCATCGATACGGAAGCACTTGTAGAGCAGCCTGCGACAGGTAGGAAAACAAATAAAATTTGAAAAGAAAAAGTGCCAATGGAACCCTTCCAGGGTTTAATTGAATACAAAGGAGCAAGGGAGGAGTGCAGGCTCCAGTGGGAATATCAGCAACTTGGGGAACTTCTACCTGCCATTAAATCCCAGCTCAGGTTGGTGGCAAATGAGGGGCACGTCCACCTGTGAGCATGGCAGTGTCACAAATGCACTCATGGCATCAGCCCCATTCCTGGCTGTCACGACTGTCATTAATTAACACTCTTGCTGACAGCCCTGGGGAAAAAGGCCAAGGGCTGAAGGGGCATAAAGACCCAAATGCCCTCGTCCTCCTCCCGCTTGTTGCCTCACGGGGACGGGTTGAGAGATCCCACGTTAGAGCTGGGCCTGCCAGGGCCTCTGCTGTGTCTGCTCTGGGCACACGGAAACCTCCACCGTGGAGATTCCCAGCCTGCCTGGACCTCGGAAAATTCCCTTGCATGTCAGTAAAGAAATAGAAAGCATAAGTTACAAACAGAGTCTAAAAAAGACGCTGCAAAGCTAGAAATAATTGCTTGACAGCATGCAGCATGCTCTCCACTAAAAATGCAAACCAGAATTTTGAATACTCCAAACCCTTGTGTGTAAGGAGGATGATCTATATAATATTACTTCTTATGCATAGGAGCATCCTTCTTCCAACACTGCTTAGGAAGTGTTAGGTTACCCTGTCAAATTTTTCAAGTCTGGCACTGGGAAGAAAAGACCAATGCTGTGATGAAACTGAATATTCCCAGACATTTTAAGTTTACCAGCTTTTCTCGGAAGGTGGTGCCTTTGGTGTGTCACCAGATGAGGTCTTCACACTCTTAACGCTGGTATCTGGTGTGTAAAAGAGGAGAAGCCTCATACAAATTAAGAGGAACCCTGGACGGTAGACCATGTTTATACTAGCTAGTAACTGACTGTTACCAAGTGAGAAGTGGTACAAACAGGTCTGCTAAGCAGAGTAGTATTTTTGGAGGAAATCAGGCTCTCATTTGGCTGCACTTCAGACTGCAGTCAAGTCATTTCTCTCTTTAGAGACCATTTAAGGAATGAAAACTAAACACATGAAGCAACAACAGAGCAGAAGAGAGCTTGTCATTGCATCCAATCCACTCCCTGATGGAAGTTTTCTAGTGTCTCTCCCATTGGGGATGCATTAAAATTATCCCTATACTCTTGAGTAAAAAGTCTTAGAAATTCAAGAGGAGAAGGAAAAAAAAATAGTTTTAGAAATTTAAACCTCTAAAAATAATTAATGTAAAAAAAAAATCCCTAAAATTTAATATCTATAGTACTTACCAAATGCTTGTCAAAGTGAGATCAACGGATGACTACAACTTGCTCCAAAACAAAGCATTATCTTTAGTGGAACAGACTAGTGTCCAGCTAAGCTACTGTCTGGTTTCTAGCCACAGTCAATGTCAATCTTCTCCTGAGAAAAAATACATTTGGCTGCAGAGTACTACAGTGTCCTGGGATACCATGTGTGTCAAGCCCTGAAAGCATGAAAATGGGAGAGAATACCATATTTTTTTCTCCTAGCACCAAAGGCTGAGAAATCACCTGTAACTTCCACCCCTTGCAGCTGCCCTGCAGGGTGGCAACAGGGGAGCCCCTAAAAGCTGCTGAGCTCACAGCTCTGAGAGCATCGGGCCTTTCTGGTAACTAACGGACCTTTAAAGAAGTGGTGGTAAAATTAACTTTAAAGAGGAAAAAAAAAGGGACATAAGAACATATTTAACTAACAAACACACTAATAATGTTTCAGAATACATCTGAAGACTCTTTTTTGTCAAGTGCAGAAGTCCAACTTCCCAGCGGTACAGATAATAGCTATTGGATATTGTTCAAAACATTCAAAATCGCCAGCACTGAATTACTTGGCTTTCTGCATGATGCATGAGATAACAGCTATTATTTTGTTTCATTAACAGTGATTTTTCTCTTATTAAATTAAACAATATAAAAAAATTAATTGAGCTTATTGGTGAGATCCTGGGTTAAAAAGGGGTTTGAGAGAAACATGTTTGATGACTGATAAGTTAACAAGACATTTTCTTACTTTGCTTAAGATCCTGATCACTTGTCTTGAAGACAGTCTCCTGATTGCTCTGCACGTTCACAGCTTTGTTTCATAGCCCAGAGCAATCCTGGAGCACACAAAATGGATTCCCTTCAAATGAACTGAAATCAGAAGGTGTTCTACAACCTCCAACAGACATCCAAAGCACAGCTGGTCCAAAAAACCTGAAAATCATATAGCAGAACCGTGAGGTCTTCTGCACCAATTCTCCTGCTCTAAAAATTCACTCCCATCCCAAAGACTAACAGAAAGAAAAACATTTTATTAAGGCTGTATTGCACTGCTTACATATGAGCAATCTTTATTATTATTATTATTATTATTATTATTATTATTATTATTATTTTTTAATAACATGACTGCAGCTTCACATGTCTCTTGTCAAATGGTCCAGATTACACCTATCCTTCCATCATATCACATGGTCCTGCTGGCTGTCCCCAAAAGCACTCCAGATCAAATACAAAGCAGGAGGTGGGAACCTCCTGCTTTTCTATGCACACCGACTGGGCAGAGGGAAAAAAATCAAAGTGATCTTTGGACTTTCTGGGACAAGAGAAAGGTCTGAGACAAGACATGGTCTCTGCAATTAATGCTGCCTTTCTTTGGTGGTTTCTCAAATCTTAGAATTTTGGTAGCTCTTCAAAAGTACTCAAGGACGAGCAGAAGCAATAGAATCTTCTTTGACATTTATATCCATGTGTCCAACAGTATCATGAGCACAAGTCCTGTACATACCTGTACAGACTCCTAAAACCAGCTGGAAGGTCTTAAGATAGATTTAAATCCATCTAAGAGACTCTGATGCTTATTCCAGAAACATTTCGTCTCAAGAAACTATACTACTTTCACAAACTAAGAGAAAGTGTCCTTTTTTCCCCCCAAAACCTCAATACTGATTCAGACCTTACCTAAACGCTCATTCCACATTTTTTCTGTCTGCTCTTTCAAAACTAAGTAAAATCAAAGTGAAAATGTTCAAGTCGCAGACAGCAAGCGTAGATCCGCTTATGATGACTTAATTTGAATTTAGAACACCATTTCGGCCAAACGAACTGAAAGGGGATGTGCAGACAAGACCACTGTGCCCAGGAGCGCCGCTGCCCCGCACGCGCCAGCAGCGATCCCCGACTTGCTGAGGAGATAACGGGCGCCCGGGACCACATCCCGTTCTCCAGGGCTGATGGTGCTGAAGAAGAGGCGTGCTGGAGCTTGCACCGCTGCGTGTTGAGACCCTACAACCCCTTTTTAACACCATCTCCAGCGCAATTGGGTTTGTAAGCCGTAACGAGCACTGACACTTGCTTTAAGGAGCATTTATACAATTTCCATGTAGGGAGTTTCCACGAGCAGAGCAGGCAAACGCCACACGCAACCGTATCCAAACTCGTACTGCAGGATCCCTACGACACAGGGAAAACGAGGAATAAGGATGGTCTACAGCAGGTCTGTTTGCCTACTCTGCTAGACTCAACAAGCACCAAACATGTTCCCAGCTATACTTTGCCCTGAGATCTAACCAAGTTTTGAGAGTTGACCTTGCCCCTAAGGTATCTCAGAGGTAACAAGCTGAAAGAAGAGGGATGCATGTGTAATGTTTAAAATGAATCTCTCCAGCGCAATGAGTGACATTCAGCCCTTCACTTTAATTGTTTGGAATCTGAAAGTTATACTGTATTTCTACCGCCTAACTTGAATATGAACTCCTAGGAAAGACTATTATTTGTCAAGTTTGCGGAGCGAGGAGAGCACTATCCTTACAGGGACGCAGATCAATCATCCTGCAGGAGGTAACTGCCACTACTAATAAGGGGTTTGTTTGTAATTTGTGGTAGGTTTCCTCAGGATGTCACTTTTCTCATCAAGCGAGCCTACAGGCAGTCACTCAGCTCCAAACAACATCAAGCCATTAAATTCTTTTGCCTTGTTAAGGGGAAACACAAACTTCAAACAGCTCAAATAAAAAGATCCTGAGAAACAGCCAAGAAACATTCAACTTCCTGTAAGCTATTTTCTCTTCCACGTTATTAGTTTAGACTTATGAGCTCCCTTTTCTCTAATTTGAGCTTTAACATTGGTTAGAGAGGCTGGTGCTCCTCCAGAGTAACTTCTTGCAGAGAGCAGACAACCGGAGTGCCACTCATTTATCCCATGGGTAACGGTAATTCGGGTTTACTTTAAGCGTATCTTAAAAATGATGCCTCTCTTCAGAGGGAACAATCAAGAGGATGTGAACAATCCACCCCTTTCCTTTCGCAGCTCATTCCAATACGTATTTCTCATTTCTCTCTACTCTTAAGCCTTGTTTTACCTTCTGTTGGATCTAAGAGCCTGTATGACCTAAGGGACCCATGAGAAGGCACCAATGCATGTTAACATATCATCTCCCATCTCACTTTTGAGGAGATAAACACAGTTAAAAAACTCGTATTTCTAATTATTTTCCTATCTCATATTATGTCTCTGACTTTCTCTCCAATACTTCGAAACCTTTTCTTCCAGAGTGGACACCGCAGTAACAAATATTAAACATAAAGACAGGAAACATTTTGAGACAGCGTGTCGATATTCTCATCCATTTTACTTCCCTGCTTAGGTTATACATATACGCACATATATTTTAAGCATTAGGTTTTATTGGTTTTGCCATGTAACTGTCCAGGGAACAGCTAGTTAAATTACCTGACAATCATAATCCCAAATTCTCTTCAGTCATTACTGCTCCATTAACAGCGTTTAGCCCCCATCCCTTGTGTTGGGAAGAAGAACCTGCATTTGCCTGTTCTGAGATCTGTCTTATGTAAGTGGATCCAAGAGATCAAGGTTGTATCATATGAATAACCTCTCTACATCTTCCCTTACCACTCAGCAGTGTTTTAATCATCAACAAATCATCATTAGAAATGACACTGGGCCCACAACCGTGAAAGGAAACCCATTAAAAAGAGCCCCGTTCAAGTGAGATTCCCCTCTGACGAGTGATTTTTGAGACGTGCCAGTTGACTGAGCTTTAACCTACCTAACGTGTTCTATATTTTTTCAAACTTGTAAGAAAAAATCAAACACCTTAAAAAGATTATGCAGCTAACTTTACCAGCTAAATTTATAACATTCTCAAAAAGGCTGAGATGGATTGTGTGACAAATCCTTTTTCATTTAAAATAATGCTGACAGTCTTTCATTAGTGTGTAACTCTTCCCAACTAAAACCCCATCAGACTCACTAATTTTCGAGGATTGTTGTCAAAACACCAGTCTATGCTAACCTGAGTCACGCTTGTTGCCGCTTTTGAGTATTTGCACAACAAAATGACATCTGCCTGTGTTCCAGCATTTATTCATTACCAATGGCATCGCTCTGAGGCAATCCCAGCTCCTTTAAGTCTCCTGCACACCAAACATCTCAGCTTGCTGATTTGAGAGTGCTTATCCCTACCAGTGATTAAAACAACATCCTGTTTAGTTTTAACTGGTTTTGAAAGCATTTCATCCTGAGGTGACAGAAACAGCATCCCACTTTCTAAACACAGAAGAAAAAATTGTGCTGAACATACCATCCTTTTCCACATCATCATTATCAAATAACACCTGTAGAGTTTTAGTATATTTGGAATAAAATAGATGCTAGCAAATATACAGGACTATTGCTTTTAGCTTTGTCCATACTTTTGTTTGTTCTTCTGTTTACTCTTGAGAGTTATGTCCCTTATTTTATTCATTTTTAATTTTTAATTATTTTTTACTTTATAGAGTTCTTAGACAAAGCTGGTTTCTTTCACATCCAGGTATCAGGGGCTCTACAATTAATACATTTTCTAAAAAGAAAAAAGAACCTGTATGTTTCTATGCAAATACTTGATAAGAATTCTATACAACCATTAGAATTCAGTCCTTTTCACCAAACCGTATTACAGGTTGCAGTCCGCTTCTTTTCCATAATGTATATAAATCTCTTATGATCTCTGTTCATGAGGCAAAAACCAGTTCCTAGGCCAGGACTCACTTGTAATTATTTGAATACCTACACATAATCATGAGGTCTAAAATACAGTTACACCACACTAGTTGAAGCACTCTGTTTAAAAACACATGAACCTCAGAAACTTAGTTTAAGATCCATTTGCAACAGATGCGGGCAGAGGTATGTGACAGACACAAACGTATTTTGTTTTTTCAGGTGGAAGTCATCATCCTTCATTGTACTTTTGTTAGCTCTACTACCTATTTTGAGAGCAGTATAATGCATCAGGTTCTGATCTGCTTTTAGTTTTCCTAATATTTCTAAAAATTCTGTTTGCCTTTTTGACTGTTATGGTACTGCAAACAGATGTGCCACTCCTGAGTGGCAAAAGCTAGGTTAAAACTATTGCATAGAGATAGTTTATCCTGTATATATCACTTTGCATGTATTGATATTGAATTTCATCAGTGATGTCACCGTTGAATCACTTAGTACCATGAACTCCTTCTGCAGCAGTTGGCAGCTGCTTTTACTTTCCTACATTCTAGATAATTTTCTATAATCAGCAAATTGTCATCTTGATGTTCATCCCATTTTCCAGATCATTCACAGCTACGAAGTGCAGAGGTCCCAGTGTATTTCCCAGGGAACTCTCCTCCATTGGAAAACTATTTTTCCCCCTTATTTCCCTTGTTTTAATCAGTTACTAATCCGTGAGATCTCTGTTCTTATTCCACAACATCATAGCTACACTGCAAATTTCCAAAATCATTCTACAGTTTGCTGAATAAGATCCGAGGCTAAACTCATGAGCTTTGCAATCTAATGTACAACTTTTAACTGCTCATATAGATAAGTCCATGTATATACGCTGTTCAGATAAAGAAGGGCCAGTTTTTGCATTTAGATTGGCAAATAAGAAAAGAATTATATATACACTGAGCAAAATTTTAATCCAAAGTGTCTCCTTTGTTGTTGAAAATGATCATAAAGTTTCCAATGAATAAAAGAGAAAATATGCAAATATTTGAACAGAAACATAATTAAGGTAAATGAGAGAAACTCCTGTTTTCACAGCTGGTCATTGGTACTAATTGCCAGCTTAGCAGTTCATCTCTGGGACTCTGCTCATAGAGGTGGCCGTGACAGATCTGGTGTCAAGAAACCCTTCATTTGTACAAGGATACGTAAAAAGAAAACAGCAAATTTAGCCACCACATTTGTAAGGCATATTTGTGCTGCAGCTTCACAGATCTTGTTACAAATGATTTGCTTCACTCGGGACATGTGCAATAACTTTTATTACTTGTTAGATATATTTTTTTTGATATTGCCTGCTATTGTTTTTTTTCTAACTAGCCTTCAAATTTCTTACTTTCGACTGCAATATATAAAAAATGCCCACTTTACTAAATCTCTAGTCTTTCTTTCACTAAATCCATTCACTAGCAGCAGTAACCAATAGCACAGAAGATACAAGAATGATCCTCCTTTTCCACTACTATCAATAATTTAATTATAAAAGCCATTTGAGTAGAATCACATTATGCATCAAACACGAATTGGACAGATGCAGACTCCTCTCATTCCAGCCACTGGAAAATCTCAACCTTGGTCATGAGAAACAATCTTCTTCTGGGGTAACAGGCTAATCTATCATCTACATAATGATGTGTCTTCCAGTTTCATCCAGCTGCCTTCTTAGAAAGAAATGAAGAGCTGAAGTTTAAATAGATTATATCCTAATTAATAATTAACATTTATACTAGATATATAAAATGGCTCATATCCAAATAGGAAATAAAATTTCTGGAGATGAAATGACAAGTAGTACAAGAAAATATTTAGAGACATTTATCTGAACATTCAAATATAAGTATCTTGACCTGATTAGGGAAAGTTTCCCAGCATGTGTTCATTCCTCCTTGATAACAGATATCCTGCCACGGTACTCAGGTGAAACAATACACAGCAAATACGCAACAAAGCTCTGTCACCTACCCTAAAAGTTTCTTTTTTTTCCCTTCATGTTTGAAAAGTAAAATGTATGCAAAGGAGCCAGCTCTACTGACCCTGTTACATCAGGTATTGCAGGGGCACATTGTTGCCACTTTTATATTTGTTCTTCTGCCCTACTAGGCTATGAAAATATGGATATTCTTTAATACTTGACCATTCTGCCTCTTGACATATAGTACTTGAGGATTTGAGAAATAGATAAGTTAATAAACACACAAAGAATTCTGTCACGGCCTCCTGCTAGAAGGAGGAACAGCAAAAAAAAAAAAAAAAAAAAAAGAAATCAACCTATGGGTCTTCCTGCAGCTTGAGGACCCACAACGCTCCTGATAAGAGCTGGCCATCTCTGTTGGATTGGGTCATTGCTGGAAGATTCTTCCTCCCTCGTTGTTGCCTCATCTGGGTTTTACTCTGCAATTCCCACCACTGCTGCTAGACTAGATGACCAGGTTCTCCTCCCACCTTGCCCAAGACCAGGTTCTCCTCCCACCTTGCCCACCTCCTCTATCCAGGCTACAAGTTCTTGCAGACAGCAATGACCTGTCTTCTCCAGACAAAGACTGCATCTAGCAGCCTGGAGGATTTACTTGCCGATTCTTCCTTTGGTACTACTGTAATAAACAGGAACATTATGAATTTTTATATTGTGCCAGAGCGTGCAAGCCAACCTGCCCAAGATGTTGCAAATGGAAGCTGATGCCATCTTTGAACAAGTTCACACTTTAAAGAAAGTAAACAGAGCTTTTTTTTTTAAAGCTGTGCTAGCAAAACATGTCTTGCAGAACGTGAATAATAAATACACTGCTTGCCATAGTAATGTCCGTGGGGGGAGTTAAGGGGTTGCTATAAAACATAGTGTTCTAACTACTACAGATGTTGCTGCTAGAATTTACAGCTTTCTCTGTGCGCTTATCTCTCCTCACCAGTTTCTGCACATTGAATCACATTCAAACATGGCCATTTTAAGGCATCTTTTTATTATTTGAACCTTTTTTTAAGCTACAATTAATTTCTTCTGTGCTACTCCATAACATTAAGTAGATTCAAGACCTGTATTTACAAACCACATGCAATCCCATTTTGGCACACGTAAATTACATGCAAATGCATTCTAAATTAGTTTGTTTATCACTCTGGAATTCTAATCCAAAGGTTTTGTTTCTTTAAATTCAGTTTTTATTCTGACATGTATACAAATGAGCTTGACTCTGGAAAATAACTTAATAAACTCAGGGTTAGCTATGCAATTAGAGGAGGCATCTGGGAATCATAAAAACTGGAAAACAACATTTACATCTTTTGTACATCCAGATTCCGCTTTTTTTTTTCCTCTCATAAATTCATCTTTTCAAAATATTGCAGTTATTTTTGTGCGAGCACAAACAACAAGAATTCATTTTTATAACCGATGACCACTCTCTCCAATGAGCAATTCATGGGGTAGCACTGGATAAAATGTACAAAGTAGAAGATTTCATTATAAAAAAAAAAAAAGAAAATGAAAAATAACCGAATTAACATTGATCATGACTTTTCAACAGCATTTCTTATTATTACAGCCAGGCAAAGTCTCCTGTGGGCAGTAAAGCTTTCCTATGTATTATTAGCCCTCTACAGAAAGCTATGAAAAGACACAAATCTGTTTTGTCAAAGGACAGAAGAGCATTTAGTTATAAGAGAAAGTATGGTCATAATCCATTGCCAGGTTAAAGGTGAAGAAAACAGAACTATAACACAAAGCCTTAAGAGAGTAATACTCGTGCAGTTAATTCCTGAACGCCGCCGTAGAGCCGCTCGGTTTGCAGGGAGAATACATTCGCGGGGCGACCTGACATCTATACGGTTTATATTTATTAGCAGCAGGGCTATTGCAACGCATCTGTGTGTGTGGGAGCTGCCACGGCTGCTGCTCCGTGAGCGCGCGGCGAAGGTGGTTGTGGAGGTAGCGGAGCCGCAGGGCACCAGGGCTGGGACTGGTGTCAGCCGAGGTGGGAGACGGAGCCAAATCCCAACACTACCACGTTCCTGGGCATGCGGCACCAGTGGGGAGGTGGGAGGAAGGTCTTGCTTCTTCCTCGCCCCACAAAGGGCCACGCACGGGGCTGAAGGCAGATGCATCCGTCTGGTGCTCAGACTCAGGTCACTTAGGAACTCTTCTGTGCCAGAACATGACAAAATTCAGGATGCTGGAGAGCAGGGGTTGAGGCCAGGGTCACACGTGAGCATGATGCATGCCATGGTATGCAGACCATATCCATGGTCTGTTATGTCTCTGACAATGATTAGGGCTTTGGTGCCACGAAGGGCTGCGGCTCCAAAGCGCAGAGCTGCTCTAGGCCCCCAGCTGAGGGTGCATTTTGCCCAGTCCATCAGCTGGGCTCCCTCCAGCCCTAGGCAGGGATCACGAGCCAGCGGGTTTACCGCAGGACGTGATAGCAGCCGAGGATGGCTGAGCACACCCCGAGCTGCCCAAGAGGAACCGAAGATGAGACCATTGCAGGGCAGTCTTCCTCCTGGCAGTCCTGGGGATAAGGACCATGGATGCAGCTGAGTAACGGGGCAGATAAACCTCATATGGGCTAGCAACTGTGGCATTCTGCCTTATGTGCCCTCACCGAGGCATCCGTGCACGCAGTCCTTATCCCCCTGCCTGTGTCCTCTCCTCTCCCAGGACTTGTCCCAGTCCCGGCACCCTGAGTGCCTCCACAGCCTGGCTCGGCGTCCTGCACAGACACCCCAGCTGGCTGCGGTGCCAGATGCACGCTGTGGTGTAAAACGGCATCTCACCTTCCTTTAACCCGCTCTTTAAGGACACCGCAGCGACACTACCGTCTGGCAGTACCCACACTGTCTCATTTAGCAGCATCTTGGATAACTGCTGCACTGTCTGGTGACAAGAAGTCACTCTTCTGCTGTGGGTTATTCTGCACTTCCAGTCTGTATTCACAAGCCCATCACACCTTCTCCATTTGTATCTCCCCTAAAAAAAAAAAAAATCCTTTGCGCCTTCAAGTTCAAGCTCAAAATAATCATAAAGGCTCCAGGTTATCCTTTCTTGTGGGTTTCCCAGTGACCTTGGCTGACTACTTTAGCAGAAAATGTGCATACTAAAAATGAGGCCACTAGCAAAGCTTCTAAACAAATGAGCTGAAGTAACAGTTCCCTGTGCAGTGCCAGCACCTCTTACCTGCAAAACTGCCACTGTTTTGCCACTTTCTGTTAGAGCAGGGGCAGAAGGAAGGTGCAGCAAAGAGGCCCATGAGTCTGGTAGAGGATAAAGACACCAGTGGGTGGCTTCTCCAAACTAAAACATACCTCTTAAAGCTGGCTTTTACTTTTGTTATTTTCATTTTTTTTCCTTCTTATCATCCCTTCTTTGTCTACCTAAGCTATCAGCTTTTCAGGGACATCTCCATGCCCCCATATTTGAGCAGCACCACGTCCTTGGGGACTGGGATGCACGGGTGCTATTAATGCAGAAACCCGGCATCACCAACTAGCAGTGCCCCGACATGCTAAAATAATAATAATAATAATAACAGTCTCAAGCAAAAGCTCTGGTCCAGGTGCAATTTAGCAGCACAGAAAGACACTAATGCCAGTAAATCCAGCAAGAGTCAGGGTTTATTTATCCCCATGGGTGCATGCAGGCATCCAGGCTGGTCTGCTCTGAGCTGTGCTGCCCACCGACTCAGGTCGCTGCTGGCTCAGGCATTTCTGCAATGCTCTCCATTTGTAGCGTCACTGGGTGTTCCCAGGTATTTAGAATTATTTTCACTAAGTCTTGCTCATGTCACACAGTAGGTAATTAAACAAACAAACTATAATTCTTAAGTGAAGAGATCGTGACCATACAAATGCCTTTAAGAGAAGCTTTCCATGCTCTTTATAAACCTCTAATACCCAGAAAAGATTTATTTTTTTCAGAGGGGTAGATGCATTTTAAGTTTTCCTCAAGACTACCCAAAAAGAGCAGGCACACCACACACTTGTGCACAAAACTGCTCATTTTCACTCACTTAAAATCAACCATAAACTCCTCCTGCACGCTGCGACGTGGAAAAGCAAGCATCATGTGCAAACCTTTCCAGCACAAAAAAGCCTCATCACCCGGGATACTTGCTGCTTCTGAAAACTGTGATCAAAGATAAAAACCAAGACAACTCCTTGCAATCAGTTATGCACAGATAGTCTACAGTGTAAGCACAATTCATAAAAATAATTCTAAAAACACAACATGGGTTTACATGCAGAAATCAAATATGGACATGGACGGAACACTAATCTTCTGATTGGTATCTTAAATTAGACAAGTAATTTGAGGGAATCTCCAGCTAAATGCTGCTCCCTTCATACACTCACGGGCAAGTAGCAAACTGCGAGACCATTACCCGACATAAATCACTACATTCAGAAGGCGAGTTAAAGAGGAGTTCAGGTTTCTGGCATGTATGAACACACCATCATCATCCTCACTAAATTGAATTCACACTTCCAGCCCTTTTCTGCATCTTGTTCGTGCCCCCTTCTGACAGTCAAGTCAAGGAATTCACAGCACAGTGTCAAGCCTTTCATCGAGCGCACATGCCCAAGCCATGTAAAATATTTATATTTCCACATGAGGATTTATTCCCATATTGTTCTAGCTGACATTCTTTTGTCATGGGTCTTGCACATTTTTGCCTAGGTGAGCCCCGAAGAGGATGCAGTGACTTAATGAGCAGATCAATTACTGTTCATAAGAAAAGATACTGTCTCTTTAAAGGTTATTTGAAGGTTGATTGCTATCTTATTGCTTATATCCTGCAAATCTATTCAGCCTTATGAATGAATTTGACCTTTTTATACTTACTGGGAAGAAAAAAAAAAAAGAAAAAAAAAAACAGAACAGAAGTTAATTTAGAGCTCTATAATACAACACTTTTTCCTAGAGAAATGAAAGGGCATTCAAATCGATACCTGCACAATAACACTCTGATGAATGTTTGCACCCAATTTTCTCATTTTGCTAACTTGAGATTGGGCATTTTGAATAGTTCTCAAAGAACATATTCTTTATGTGCCGTGGAGTATGTGGTATTGTGTCCAAACAATGCTAGAGGATAATCATTATAGGAGTATCAATGGGCCTGAAAAGGTCAGTTAGTTAGAAATGTCAGCTTTCAATGCAGCTGTGCCGGACCTTCCTATGTGCAGATCCAATTAAAGGGACATGCCAAGGTGCATGGAAACATCATGGTGACCTAGAATAATAATAAGGAATTGGGGGAAAACTTGATATTTTTCTTCAAAAGTAATGGGCTAGCCTTTAGAATTTTCTCCCTGAGGTGTTATTTGACTTAGCAAATATCACTTATTCCACACATATCCATAGAAAAGAAAAAAGTTGCTTCCTAAAAAATGCAAAGGTGGGAGAAGAAATAATCTTACTGAAGGTGAATGTTTAGCAACTAAGTGCAGAAACCTCTAGTTTCATTACTAGATCAGAAATGTGCCATTACAGCAGCCCCCAAAGCTGTGGTGTTTGCGGTGGATGGAAGAGGTGCTTTGGGAGGCAGTGGGGGATCTGAGGACCCGGGCAGATCCCGCATGAGGACATCATTATGAGCAGCTGCATTACTTTGGCTTATCACAGCAGTGGCAATTCTTATGACTGTACCAATAGAGTGAAGATGAGGAATCAGATACGGTCAAGCTTCCTAATTAGCCTCAGAACAGCCTCAGACCTAAAAATCCTAAAAAAAAGGGTTTGTTTTCTCCATACTTGCTGTTGTTCAAGACTAGAACAATCTTCTGTCAGTTCTAGACTTCAGCTAGGACTGACAACATTGTAACTTTGAGCTGAGACTTCAGCATTTATGTTTTATTTGTAAGACAGAGAAATTCTGGTCCTGGGGGTTTGAACGCAATATTTGGGGTCCATTGCTCAGCAATGAGTTTCTGCTCCTGAAATTATTCTACACTTTTGCTGACAGATGGGTGAATTAATAACTAGCATCTTTGGGGTATGGGAAGTAGCTTCACTCCTAACTGCCACTGAGCATTAAAAGACCCAAATTGTTACTGGAAAGATAAGTAATTTCTTTTCTTGACCTTCTTTCCAAAAAAAGGAAAACTGTGTGAAGTTTCACTAACACAAACAGTGATTACATTAGGCTACTTAAAAGCTCAGGGAGTATCCCCTGACACATACTTAGACCAAAATCAATACAGTATTAATTAATAAGGACTATCAAAAATAGTGGTCAAGTTTTAAGAGTAAACAACTTTCTGTCACATTTTATTACCCTGTATCATTTTTACTAATACGTGTCTTAGATCTTCATGACTTTGAGTTCATATTATTTTCATGCTTCAATTAGAAAGAAGGAGACAGCCAGACTATCCAGGAAGGTAATGGAAAAGTCTTGTAGGGGGCTTAGTGTTGAAAATGATACTTAAATGAAACTTTCAATATAATGCGAAACTTTTTCCTCCTTTTACCTACTTTTACTTGAGGTCTTCTAAGAAGTAATATGTAGAAATGCAAAACTTAATCAGCTAAAAAATACAGCAAATCCCACATATCATTTTATGCAATGCCAGGAGAGTAGAAATATATTTTCCTAACCAGAGGAAATTAACTAGGCAACAGTCCTATATCTATAATTTAAAGCTGTAAAATATGTATGGCAGAAACTAAAGCCACCTTTAAAGAATTCAGTGTTGCAGTGTATCACAAATTAATGAAATGGAGACATTTTTAGAGCACGTAGCACTGAAGATATTAAAAGGAGGGAAATATTTCACCGCATAGATCAGTCTGGTAAATACTTTTTAAATCAAGCTTTCTTCTCTGTTTGAAAGTGTAAGAATTTGAATAGTAGGGGAAAAGCATACACATAGACATTAACATTTCTGATCAAATCTCAAAGCCTTTCCGTAGAAATTTGGAATATCTTACTCCATCATTGCATGTAAGTCTTTCATGTGGTCAGGGTAAAATCTGAATAAATCAAGAGGAAGGAATTACAGAGTCAGTTCTTACTTCATTTCTCCTAAAATGGAATGGAAAGCAACTTCAAATACTTTATATTCCATACTGCAGCCAAGCTGGGCACCACAGCATATTCAACTACCCCAGGTTTTTTAAATGCAATCAATTTACTGCTGCCAAATGCAGTAGGTTTATATACATCTGGGAAACATGCACCTACGGTGCTGATGAATTTCTCCTGACATTGCACTGATTTCAAGAGAATGTTATTTTAAATTGGCAGTAGAGAGACTGGCAGGGAAGGATAAAGCCCTGAGGATGGCTGAATCAAAGAGAATTTCAAAAGAATTTTCCTGATGGTTCTTGGATAATATCACATGTTAGCTATTTTCAAAGCCAATAGTTTCCAACGCACTTCCATTTATGGTATCAATAATTAAAAAATACTTCAGTGGGAGAAGAACTCACCTTACAGAGAAGAAAAACTAGAAAGCTGTATTATTATCATGAATACTGGAGATGCAAAAGGCTTTGTCTCTGTGGAAAAAGCTATGGAAATGGGGATTCCTTATCAGCAGTTCTTGAGCGGTTACCACAAAATGGGAGGCAACCACATGAGCATGCCCAAAGTTCTACTAGAACTAAGGACAGGCGCTCAGCTGCTTCGAGCAGCAAAGCCTAACAAAACCACCTGAAGATTTAGCCCTATAACTCAAGACTATGAAGAAGAGCATGGTGAAAAAGGTTTGGGCTCAAATCCAGAAGTTCTTTTCTTTAAAGAAAATTAAATTACCAAAACTTAAACCTCATGGGGTTGCACTCCCTGACAGCTCCTAATGAATCTTTAACATCTTCCCTCCACCCCCCTGTGCCGGGGACACCTCAGCCTCTGCCTGCACAGATTGTGCTCCGTTTGGTCCGAGTTTGGTTGGGCACAGAGGGGATTCAAGCCAGGAAGAACCAGCTCTGCTTCGTACCCACCAGTGAAGCTCTGCAGGACCATGTTGCGACCACGAGCCCTGGAAATGGTGCATCTGCCACTAGCATTAAGATTTCTGCAGTCTCACATACCACTATTTACGCGTTTAGTCACTTGTGTCTCCATGCCTCTTTTATTGGCACTAATGGCATTATTTTTACCTTGCAATAAATCTCATTAATTGGCTGATCAGTTTTTGGAAAATTAGCAGCATCTGGAGAAGAGCTGTTGTAATACCTGCAAGAAATCACCAAACTATGTGCGCCTAAACGTACGGGAACTGGTTTGGGAGATTTCACAAACGACAAACGATGCTGTCTCCTGACAGCTGTGCATTCCACAAGGGTCACCTTTGTGTTTGGAGCCATTCCGTTTATTCTTACAATTAGGAATAAGGTTTTGGGACTGAGACCGCTTGTCAGACACAGAGGGCTCCTGTTCTAGGGCTGTGTGACCTTCAGCAAGGCCCAGGTTACCTCCCGACAGCGCAGGGATGCACACGAGCGCATCCCGCAGGAGCCACAGCTGCAAACACAGAGCCCGGCTCCGAATTCAAATCACAAAATTAAGGGAATACTGCGATTACGACTAACCTCAGCACTCATGAACGACATGGCAGCTTCATAAAAGCAGCCTGTTGATGCTAGATCTTAGAGACAGAACTCAAACAATGAAATATTAAAAGGTTGCAATCTCGGAAGACAGATAAAAGCCTCAAGGCTATGATTCTTTTTTTTTTTTCATTTGTATGTCCAAAACTAGACTTTCTAATCCACTAGTGGAGACTTTCTAATCCTACTAGGAATTATATGCCTAACTCAGTTAACCTCTTTCAAAAATCTCAGCTGTAGGCTATTAAGTCGCTCTCATTCAGCAACAGGCTCCTTTGGAAAATGTCTTTACTGAGAAATAAACTGTAGGCACTTTATTATATAACCTGTGCATTTTTTTTTCCTATATAACCTATTACTGTAGATTTCTGAGTAAATATCAGAATATGAAAAATATATTTTGGAAAAAATGGCAAGATATAGAAAGCTTTCCCTCTTTTTAATGCTGAATATGTAGCAACAGTTATTGGAAGCTGTTTCATTATTTGGCTATTTTGATTATTCTAACTAATGGCTGTGTTGATTAAAGTGAAGTTCTGGAGTGATTGCTGCTTTCTGTGATCACATCTACACAAAAACTCAACTTAGTCAATCCTTTCATTGCTCCAATGAATACTGACCTCATCAGAAATTATAATGAGGGACGCATCATAAATTTATTTTACAGAAATGTCTCATATTTAGTTATTGTGTTTCCCAGCTCTCTTTTTCTTTTATTAAAAAAAAAGAAGTCTTTGGACTTTGGTACCTTTATCCAAGATCTGAGTTTTTATTATGATTAAGAACATCATAGATATTTCCTTTTTTTTTTGGCTCTACAATAGGGAAAGTTTAAGATGCAAAAAATGAAAAATGTACCATGTTTGCCCTTGAAGTTCTAGTCAGAATAGTGACAATGGTTGTATCACACTGTATTGTTGCTTTTATCAGCAAGTGCCCTGAGCATACATTAACATAATTGCAAACTGCATGAAAAGTGAACATGCAAAAATGTGATGCAATTGCCAATAGCCTCAAACATCTGTCCCAACAAAGTGTTCCTCCTCCTTATTTTAATTCTTATTATTTTAACAAGGTTAGTGAAGGAGAAACCATGTCACAGATGATATCTACATTTAGAGTGTCAGGACAATTATTGATGCAAAATTGTTATCCAAGCAAATATGTGTCACATTTTGTTCACTTCCCATAACACCTGTTCATTTTGCTAACGCATTATTCCCACTTAAAGCCAGAACTCATTAGTCCCAGTTAAAGCCAAACTGAAAGCTTAATATGTACATACAGCTGAAAAACTGAAAAGTCACCCAAAAGGTAGTACCGTTCAGTGCAGTGAACGTCTGAAGCTGGTGAGCAACCAGCTGCTGCAAGAGGGAGAAGTGAAAAGAAAATTATGAAATGAATGAAGGAAATGAATGGAGAAAAAAAGAAAAGAAAAGAAATTGAGCCAGAAACCAAACAGCAACAAATTAAAAGTCACTCGGCCTTCAGAATGGAGATCAAAGAGAAGCACCGTCCAAACCATCTGCGCTTCAGTCACAGTACAGAGACCTTTGCAACTCCCTGTGCCAGAAAGTCCAATGCTTTCATAACCACTCACCAAAACCTCGGTTCAAGACGTTATGGTTTATATCTTCAATAGACACATAACCAAAACCATTAGGGAGAAGATTGCTTCAAGTATTTTACTTTTGCCCACATTTTTTCTGTCCCTCTCTGAGGTTCCCCCAAACTCAGCCCATCCATCCCGGCTCCCAGTGCGCATGCTGAGTGCCACCCTTCCCGTGCTCCCTTAACCGTGCGGGTTTGCCACCGAAGAGAGTCAAACTTACATTTCTGTGATACATGAACACACATTGTGAATTCTAGGGCATCTGCCCTGCAGACATACCGCTAACTGTAACCCCAGGAGGCTTAAAGAAATATCAGCACTCAAATTCAGAGAGTAAAGGTCTGAAGAGGCAGCTCTGTGAACGGATAACTGCCCGGGGCTTTGCCAAGCACAATATAGCTGTCACTTGTTATTATGTGAAAGATTTTCTGGGGAACAGTGTTTTTCATTTTGCATGTCAGAGACAGGAGAAAAAAAAAAAAAAAAAACACATTTAGACAACCATCTCTTTAAGAAAAGAGGAGAGAGCCGTGCGGCAGAGCTCACTTACCAGGGCTGGTTATTGTCAGGAGGTCAAGCTGCCGTTTCTGCTGCAAAACAAATTATAAAAGGAATTGTTAAAAGGGGACTAATTTTAGTGGGTCAGCTTAGACCTGCAAAGTAAGTGTTCTGACATTTATAGCAGAATTAATTACCAGTTACATGTGTCTCTAACTCTTTTGGACGTGATCCACGTGTACTTTATGAAGGAGAATTCTTTTTAGCCTAGTCCTTTTAATGTGTTTTTATTTGCACGTATAAAGTGTTCCTATTTTTCCTCTTGGAACATATACTTGAAATGGATAGCTAGAAGCATGGATGGTTGGGGATATTTATAAACGTAATTTCTCATTCCACAGGGAAGGAGACAAGGAACCCAGACAAGAAACTCCAGGTTCTTTATTCAGATCAGTCACTGACTTATAGCCTGTATGTGATCAAACACAATTATATTGCCTTGGGGTGAACCTTTCAAAGCCACGTAAGGGGATCTAGACAAAGTCAAGGCTGATAAAAGGAAACTTCTTTTCATGTGAGCACAGCCAGCCCGTGGTGCTCTGCCACTAGGTACCCTTCAAGCTAAAAGCTCACCAGACCTCATCAGTGTTGGATATTGGTACAGACAGCAAAATACAGGGGGTTATAATGGTAAATATTAAGTTTAAGCATAAGAATGGCTTCTGTAAGGGATTTAAGCCTTCATAAGTCAAACCAAACAATAGTTAAGATGGTTAGGACAATTTTTTGCCTAGAAGCAAGATATCCTACCAGCACTTTGGTGGTGGAGTGCTGTAGTAAAGTCCAATTCCTCTGTAATACATGTTCGTAGCCTATGAAGACCTGCCCCTCCTTTATCCTTTGAGGGACTATCACTGAAATCCATGTGTTTCTTAACATTATCATCCTTTACAAACTTTCTGTAGGCCACAAAAGCTTTCCACCACCAATAGGGTGGAAATAGGGTTTTCTCCATCTCTCAGACACAAATAAGGGTCTACACTTCCAAGCACTTTCTAACTACTGTCTTCTCCCTAAAAATCTCTTTGCCCAACACCAGCCTGTCTAGCTGGCATTGCAGATTATTCTGTCCGCTTTAATTTCTCTCTCCTAATCTGCTCAATAACGTCGGTGTTACTTTCATTTATTGTCAACCCTATTGATCTTTTTCTAATCTAATTCTCATCATTGCATTCACTGTATTCCCTGGGTGACAGCTCAAAGTCCTTGAGGAGGAAACATTGACTTGGTGTTCCCTACAGTGAATGTTCTTCCTTTGAAATTATGACTGATGAAACTCCTTGCCAAACTCATTATTCCTCTCAAAGTAGAGCAGCACCAGCTGAAAAGTGAGGACATGGTTCATCATCAGCCAAATCTACCTGAGCTATATGCCCAGCAGTGAATGCATCCTAGTGGAATGACAGAGTGGGGTGTCAGGACAAAAAAAAAAATCCACCTTTTCTGAATTTTTCTGGTCTTTAGTGCCTTAATTCAGGTACAACGCAAATAATTTTTTGTGAGGAACCTCATTCCTGTCTGGTTTCATGGCTATTATTTGTTCTTGAATCTCTGACAAGTCATTTTGAGTACAATCTTAGTAAAGCACCCCCCCTCCCCAGCAGAAGCCAAGGGAAGAAACTGCTCCCAAGGAGTTAAGGTTTACGTAGGTAGTGTTCCTTAGTCCTGATCCATGTACACAAAGCTACAAAATGCCAGGTCTTAGCACAGCTAGGCTAAAAGCTATGCTTATGTTTCTCAGCACATCTAGAACTGCAAAGATTCCACATCAAATAAACAGCTAAAGTAAAAATAATTAATAAAAAAATCCAAAATCAAAGAAGACAGTAAACTGTAGAGTGTTGGAATAGATGGAAAGGCACATAGCCCAGCTGGGCCCCAATGCTGCCTTAAATGTGTTAACTGGTGTTAGAATAAACATTAAATAAAAAACATAAATAGCTTATTTTGACACCAGAAGAAAAGCACACACTGTAAAAAAAAAAAAAAAAGGAAAAGGAAATAAAATGAACAGATATTATAGGCCAGATGTAAGGCTTATGATTTTTTCCCCATTTCTCCAGCTTCAAGCGGATCGGCACTGATCTTTGGCATCCAGCACCTGACTGCTGCAAGAGCTTGGAAATGCCACCACATCCTTGGCACCGGCTCTACCCGAATTCCCCCGTCTGGAAGGGAACGGCCGCTGCCGGACTGGTGCAGCATGGAGCACGGCTTCCTCTGCCCTGACCTTCAGCAGACCTTGGGGACAATCCTGTAATTCCGCACTGCAAGAGGAGGGTAGGAATACACCCCCGAACCCGGGAAGGAGGACAAAATGTGCAGCAAAGTGCAATTGAGAACCATGCACTGAAGCATGCAGAAATGCTCTAATTCTACGTGCTGAATTTCCAGAAATCCAGCCCAGCTCTCCCATCTCAGAGGCCAGCTCTCTGCAGCTTCCAAGGCTCAGCTGGATGCAGGCAGACTAGCAAATACAGGGATTTTTTTTTTTTTTAAATACAGGCACACTTATGATTAGTTAAAAAAGCAGCAGAATTTGAATTTGAAGAGACATTACAAGTGTCACAAAGATTAATAAAATAATTGCATCAGAAGTATCGTGGCTGCGGGGCTTTATGTATTTTCCTTTCCCTTCCGTGCTGAAAGATGCAAATTGCAGCTGTTGCCCCCTCCAGCATGCTCACCCTCTCCCTGTTTTGACAGATTTCTTGAAAGACTCATCTCCACAAGATGTCTGGCTTTTTTGTTCTGCCTTTAGTCATTTTCCGCTCCTCAAACACCTGCCCCTGCAGAAATGCTCGGGACTGCCTCAGTCTTCAGGCAACTGACTGCCCCAAGAATTCCCACCTGATCGGTGAAATGTGATGACTATAAATCCCGGTCTGGGAAGACGTGGCAGTTTCCTGCATCAATAACACCAAGTTTCAGCTACATTGGTAGAAAAGCATGCCATGCTAACCATTAAAATTATTTCCATAGTGTCGACCACAATTTACAAGCGGCAAACCAAGATTCCCCGTATCATCACAGCATCTCCATTGCTATAATCTCATCCTACCCTTAAGGGTCAGCAGTCTCATTTTCACTTTCCAGGCTACTTTGCAGGCCGTGTGGAGGCCCAAAGGCAAGCAGAGGCCACTGGTGATCCACAGCAGCTTCCCATCCCCTGTATTTTCCTGCCTCTGGCATGGTCCCTGCTGCGCATCAGGGCTTTGCAGTGAACCTGCAGTGGATCGTGTTCACTTCCTCAGAATTAACACAATCTTTAATTAATGCAATAAGCACTGATGAGTAATAAATCAAATTAAAATACAAAGAGGGCAAATTTTTAATAAATTAAGCATTGATTCATTTAATAAATATTAATCTATTAAGCATCAAGAATTCATTACATTTTAGAAAACCAGTTGAAAAGCCTAGCTAAAGTCTAAATGTGTAGAATGGTCCCTGTTCACCCATAATATGCACTTATTTTTAACTAGTTCATTAATTTATCAAGTTAAACAACTTGCCTAAAACCAAGTCTGGAAGATTATTCAGTTGCTGTGTGCAGTTTCTTTGACACAAATTCTCATGTCTCAGGTTGTTTCCCAAATTTCTCCTTGTAACTCCCTTCCCAAGCAACTCCCTTTCTGGTGTCATTTAATTTTCATCATCTGAACTAACTCAGAGAGGGTTGCAAAACTAAAAAAAAAAATGTTGGAGGAGTGGGGGTGTAAATTAACTCGTTCATTTAAGTTTAGCTTATCTACAAGATGTTCTTGCACACTTTGCTCTCTACAGAGTTCCTCCAACCTTTTATATAGATGTGGGATGTGCTGCACTTGCTTTGACTCTTATCTACAGATTAGCAAAAGAGAAGGAAAGCAAGCCAGATGCTAAGATGCCCCATGAGACTGATATGGAGCTGTTTCTGTAGCAACCGATGATTTTCTTCTCATGTAAGAATGAGCCTAGTCATATCTAATTCTGAATGTATCTGGGCCTCACTTGCCAGCCACAGCTGTGTCAAGTATAAAGTCAATATAGCCAAAAAGAGTGATAAAAAAGGCCATTATAAAGTCATCTCTCTCCTCCTCCAGCCAGGGTACGAAGGGTGTCCCTCTGCCCCAGCACCGTGTCCGCAAACCCCTGGCATCGTGCAGGGACGCAGGGACCACGGCTGGTGGTGGCCGCCAGTCACACGTGTGCCTATGTGGGCTGCAAAGCACTCGGAAAACGTCTTGCACACATAAAAACCTTCACGTCCAGAGCTGCGAGAAGCACCAAGTCAAAAGGCTCGCGCTGGGGTCATACTGTGTATTGCCCCACCAGCAATCCAGGACATCGATCTTCTCTCTCTATGTGCATTTTACCCTACCCAATCTCTCCTACTCATCACTCCTATCCAATTTTTATGTGGTTGGAACAGACGTCCCTCCCTATCACGTTCAATCTACCATAGAGTTCAGACGGTTTAAAATTGAAATCAAGTGCATGATTTTTTTCCTGTCACAGAAAGTTTGCAACAACTTGTTGTTAATTTTACCCCCTCCATTTTACTTCGTCTAAATTAGCACTCCTCTTCTATAAATGGATTGTTTGAGTTGAGAAAAAGTAATGGAAACCAGTGCATCTACTTGCAAAACCAGGCTGGGATGTCCTGAAGGTTCTGCTGGGTTGAATTCTGCCCCAATAGCTTTTGTGTGTGATGGGTGAGAAGCAAAGACCTTTCTGAGGGACAGGAGTGTAAACCCTTTTAATTTATATCTAAAGAAAATCTTCCTCAGCTGAATATTGCCTCATACACATAATTATCTCATCCAGAAGAGAAATGCAATTTTCAAATGTAGCAAATCATAATGATATTGCTTCATGTATTAATGAAATGTCTTCAAAATTGAGCTGACAGGTGGTAAAGGACCCTTTGAAGAGGAGAATGGACTAAGTGACACTTAATAAAAGCTAAGAAACACTACTGTTTGGATTTGCACTATAACATCTCACAATACAGGGGTGTAGACACCACAAAGCTTCACACAATGACATGTCATGAAGATGAAGATGTAAATACCCAGCACGTTTTACTTGACGTGGTGCAAAACAAAGATGAATGCTGAGAGTCCTTGGATCTTTCCCAGCTCTACTTTTGTTGCTCAAGATGCTGGAACACAAAATATTTGAGCTTCAGAGGTGGGCAGAGGCAGTGATGCTCTGCAGCCTGGTGGCATCTAATGTAGAATTAAACCCCATTTTCTCTACCATAGACAAGTTAAGTGAAGAAGTAGCCATCATCCTACATGGGGAGAAACCACCAACTGATCACGTAAGAAATGCAGAGGGGAAGGAAGTCAACTCAGAATGTGAGTTTCGTTTTGCAGAACTTAAAATGGACCTAAAATTGTGATTTGTAAATGTTTTGTGACTCTTTTTGGTGATTTGTAGTGGTAAGAGTCTTTGGAAAGTTTAATCTAAGAAATATTCAGGATTAATCAACAAGTTAATACATTTTCTCAAGAAAGCCTAGATAAAGGAAGTGTTGGAAAAGAATAAGCAAATAAACAAATAAACAAAATCAGGTGCGCTTTTCACCTCTGTCGATATCCTCAAACACAGGTTTTTCCGCTTAGATACTCCCTTCATTCAGAGAGCATCACCCATCTCTAAAGGGAGAATCTTGATTTTAGTGATGACCTCAATAAGCTACTAATTCAAATCCGGTTAAAATGGATAATCTGATGATTTAAGGCTTTTTTTTTTTAATCATGTTGTGATGCCAAGCAGAACTCTTTCCTTCCTGAAATCACAGGCTTTTGTTCGTGTAATGAAGCAAGATCTCACATTTTCCACTTCCTCTGTTATTAGCTGCTACCGTTTCATGGTATCATGATAAAACGAAGCCGTCAGCTTGTTGACACTTGACTGGGATGTCAGTAAATTGCATCTGCTGTAGCGTACACTGCGGAATCAATTATTGATAATATAGGTGTGGGGGGAACATTTATAAAGTGGTTTGGGATATGTTATCACTCACACTAAGAGCCGTAATGAGCATTTTAAACCATTTTAACAGTGACCTCTGCGGACATTTGATCTTTGCAATATTTGGTAATTCGATTCTGGTTTAGAATCAAAACCAAGCCCAAATGGTACAAGACAGCGTGGATCCAGTAAGTTACTTTACTCGTCCTTCCAGTTCACATATTCTGCTACTTTATACCTGACACCTGCTTGTTTCCTCCACAAAACCCATAAGCAAAGAACAACTGATACTTCCTTTTTCTTGTCCCTGACCAGCCCTGCAACCAAGGCCATTCGCAACGTGCACAGTCCTCTTTACTGGTCATACGAGCCCACGATCTGTTCCACGTATTCTTGAGTGACATCTACTGCTGTGTTATCTATGAGTTGCCTTGTTTACATATAGAGCACTCATAAAGAACTACCTGGAGCCAAAAAGTTCAAATTCACTGTATATATTTGCAATCACAATGAAAAGTCCTTAAGACTCTCTTATCTCTGGAAGGAAGGAGAGGAGGAATGAAGAGCACTGGAATGAAGTGAGCTGAACTTCACCACTGTGGGTTAAGAGGGCCAAAAACCTTTAGGTTTTCTCCATCTATAAAACAGTAAGTGTCCTATCCACTTCATGGAAGACGTAAAGATAGCTTCAGAGTAACATTATGAGATGCTCTATTGTGGTAAAATATGTATATTTCGTGCATACAGTCAAGGTGTGCATGAGAAGGCATGCCTGATTAGCTAATACTGCACTCAGGTTTACACCCAAGTCAATGTACAGCAAGGAAACCCCATCACTTAACTGAACCAAAACTGTCCAGCTTCACTCAGAGCTCTCAATTTCACAAGCTTGTATCTTCCCCATTAATTCAAACCTGAAATGCTGCGAAAAACTCTACTCTAAAGTCACCCCGTGCTCACAGGTTTTAAATGAAGCACACTTATAAATACTGCAAGGGTTCCTAATACAGTCATTGCACATTTGCTCTCAGCATTTTCAAGGGTTTGTTTTGGTAACAAAACACCATGCGGGTTGTTCATAGTTGGGTGTATTATTATGTAAATTGCACAGCCCTGGTTATAATCCTGTGCTTGTGACATCAATTACTTAATACCTATAGCGATTACTGTATTGCCACAAACAGAGGATTACGTCTTAAAGCACACAGTAAGCAGCAGGAGCTAATAAACTCGTCTCTTTAAATTCTATTTATTTTGAGAAAAAAAAAAAAAAAGAGTAAACAAGGACGGGGAAACTATACAGACCCCACACAGTGCCATTAACAACAAAAATCTATACCAGATGCAGGTTGCTTCTGAGGTATTGCACAGCTATTCTTTAGTTGTGAATTTAAGTCTTGCATTAAGTACTACTAAGGAAAGGAGAGGCATTTGGTCAGAAAAAAAGGACAGATTATTGAAAGTAATTATGAACTTTGAGTGTCCACCATTTGTTGGGGAGGTGAGAAACTGTTCAATGAATGTTTAATTAGAAACAAAGCATATCTACCTATACCAGTAAATAGGATATCGACTAACTAGCCACTGTTTATATGTTGTTTTAGATAACAGCCAAGACAGATTAACCCCAACATATGCAATTTTAAAACTAAACCTGCAGCTGCAAACAGACTGTGATCATGTCCTAAAGGAGGCAGAAACCAAGGGATTCAAGTATCCGTCCGGATCTGGAGCTCCAACTTCAGCTGCTTTCATCCCAGCTGAGTGCTCTGGTCAGATCATTGCTGCTGATCCTTCTTTTGCTATGTATGAATAACTAAATATTTATTGAAGCTGGGACTTAAGCCCCAAATCCAACATTTATGTGAGTAGCCCAACTATCAAGCTGTAGCATTTGTCCTGCTCTCTCCATGAAATTAGTACTTAATTCTAAAAAAGAGGTCACGGTACTCAAACAGCTGGCATAAGCGGCAAGACCATTAGCATGGGTTCGAAGAAAATACCAATCATTTCGAGAAAAGAAAAAAATAACTATGAAGAAAAGAAAAACAAAACCAAACCAGAACTTGGAGGGAGTCACTGGGAAGGACAGGATGAGTTTTGCAGCGTGAGACACTTACGCTAGAGGTTTCCTTCTCTGTAGAAGTTTGATCCTTGGTTGTGGAGCAGCTCTCGCCAGCGTTCGTTCTGCATTAACATGCTGATCAGGACCGTGGCTAACGGGAAAACAAAGCTCTGAATTACAGCACTGACAGGATCCACTTCCTAATACACCTGGGTCCAGTCAAAGGAAACGCGTCTTTGATAAACTTTTACGGAACAGGACTCCTGTGGTTTCACACCATAAGGAGAGCAATACAAATGCAAGGAAGAAAAAGACATATAAAAGATGCAGCACAAGAGTAGAATTGCTCCTGAATATAAAATTTCCCCAAAATGATTGCATTTTCATGCATAAAACCTACGGAATGTGTGTTAAAAAGGCCCTGTGATCCAGCAGCAGCATGGAAATAAACATGAGAGAAGCAACTTCTCTCAGTTGCCATTTTCTCTGATTCCCTAGAGCCTCTCGCCTCCCTCCTTCCCCCTCCAAGAGCTCCCTGCCTGGGCTTCTGATTTGGTGTGAATTATCTGATTGTGTTTGTTATCACAGGACTTATTTTCTGCTAACGTATCGGAGTTTGCCAGAGACGCAGGCGAGAGGTGGGAGAACACAGCACAGGAATCTCCAGATTGCAGCTTTAGTAGTCGATGGCATTCTGCAATACCAGCAAGCATTCAAAATACATTCTCTTTTAACTCAAAGATGACAATGTTAAAAAGCAACTGCGTGCCTCATATTCAGTCGTAGCGCATAACGTTTTATTTAGAAGAAAGCCATTGCATTTCTGGTATCTCCTATTCAAATACCTCACGCATTCAGTATCTCAGAAACTTAAATATTCAGCAGAGCTTCCTTCAGGTCTAAAAGCAATCCAAACTTTTCGCAAAAGCCATGAATAACTGGACTTTCTGTATAGCACGGAGCAGAATAAACACTCAGAGAAGTTTATACATGGAAAATACTGTACGTGAGATCCACAGTCTATGTCATCTCCAAGAACCGATCCTTCTTCAGTGATTTCTTCCAAGTGAGCCATCAGCTTTATGCCGCAAAGCTAATAGCCATCTTGCACCTACAGCTCCAAGCATTCAAAAGGAGAAGAATTGTTCTTTTTTGAAAGTTATTCTTGCAATTACACCAACTATATTTTTCAATGAACACACACACTCACAGACTGGCACAGGCAAACACTCCTATATGCAGGTATGTATGTGCCTAGGTGTGTCTATACGCTCCCGTGCTGTTTAGAATAAGGGAAATACTTAGAAAACTTCATAGATGTTCTACAGTAAGCTACATAACATAGATGCTGGCAAATGCTCCGTTATCACAGAGCCCATCTCACCCATCTCAGCCCTTGGAAGTTCTGTCCCTCTGGGCCATGCCAGCACCGCGTCACTAACAGAACACGGCAGAATACATGTTTCCTAGTTAAGGAAGCATCACTTTGAGGAACCAAAGGAAATCAGCACGAGGGGAATCAATGAAACCGATTTCCAATACACTAGGCTGGAGGATTTCAGTTTTCATCCTTCATCTCTAAATGCACAGGCCCTGCACTCCAGGCACATTCCCTTTTCTTATACCCTTCCTTCTTCCCTCATTTCATCCATTCAGTTGAAGTGCTATTTCATCCACATTTTCAAGCTATTAATATTATTGCAATGCAAATCAATAGATCAGAAACATCCCATTCCGAAGACGCGTACAACTGACGGAAAGTAAATCAGTATTTTTCGTTTTGCAGCAAGGGGGCAGCTAACTCCATCCCTCCAAGTCCTGCTGCTGCTGTTGAGGAGGTGTAACAGCCAGGGCCTCACACTGCAATCAGGGACCAAGAGAAAGGAGCACGGAGGCTAAGTGTTACTGCGTTTTCGTTTAGGAAGATTACTTTGTCTGACAACCTATCCCCACACACTGTGTGGAGTTCCTAGTTTATTATATATTTCAAGACAATATGCTCAAAATAAGAGTGAATCAACTCGAATCTAGTATGCTTGAACAAATATATACAGTTCTACGTCCCACTACTGTGGTCTCATCCAATTTAAAGCTTTTCATCTAATTTCAGTTTGGGTCTGTTTCCTTTCACAATCCACAGCAATGAGTTCGTTCTCCTTGTGCTAAAAAAAAACCTTATTTTTTCCAACCATGCTGCTGCTTGTCAAATTCATTTAACAAACAGTTTAGAAGATTCCAGTTGCCATTCTTACAAAAACTACATATTTAATTGCTGACGGTGAAAACGTTGCCTGGAGAAGTCAAATGGAGCCAATGAGGGCGAGCCATCTCAGGGATAAAAGAAGAACAATCTCGCTTTCCAAATAGACTCAACAGTTTCTCATTTGTAATTTCAAAGGCAATTTGTTAGTAGTTTTATACAGAAAATGCTTCGATCATTGCTAAAGTCCTATAACTGAACATATTGAATCACAGCGAGCTGGTATTTGGAGCCAGCTCCATGCAGGTGGGACCTCTCTGAGAATTCCCGGAGGCATTTTTATTTATGGTGTTGAAGATAGCTGTTGTCATGTTAATGTTATTTTCAAGGGGAAAATAAAAGTTTGGTTCAGCAGAATTACCAAGAGCAAAATTATCTAGAGCAGCCTTGAATGGCGAGCTGCTTAGGAGGATGAGGCCACCCATATATATTACTGTTTTGTTCTGCTCTTTAATCAGGTGTCAGGTTATTCTAGCTAATAAAATAGGGAATGACGTTTGTCTTGTACAGTAAAGATAGATAAGAGGTCGAAAATCCTCTTTTCATTGGCCTAGTTGCTAGCTGTTTCCAATTATCACTTTTTACAGTCGCTCTATAGGCAATTCATTAGGGACCTCCTATCTGATACATATCTAGAGGTTAAACAACACAGAACAAATGGTTATGAAAAATCTGCATCACGGCCAACAAATCTAAGCCTGTTTTGGAAAGCACACAGCATCCCATTAGCTTTTTCAGGTTGTGTCATTTTGCTCAGCAAAACCCTCTTCAAAGCGAGCAAAAGACTCATTGCCTTCTCTGCAAAGGAGAAGGGACCCAATGCCGCATTGACCAGTTTTTTTACTGAAACTCTGTGATTTTGCCTCATAGTTGCCATTGCTTCAGGGTTCAGCCTCTTCCTGCCCAAGCAGGTATTAAAGGCAGACAATGTCTCACAGAGTCATAGTTTTGAAAGACAAAAGTAGAGATTTATTCATGTGCATGTAACAAACATTTAACCAGGAAAGTAGTAAATATACATGCCATGTGCCTGCCACCAAGCAGTTTTTCACTGTGTTAAACAGGATATATGTTTATCTGGATAACTTCAATGCTTACTTATGATTTGTGAGTCACTGTGAGACCTCAACTTTTCACAAAAATGCAGTTCTGCATTTAAACTGTTTCCAATGTTATTTACAATCTTTAGCTATTAGAAGAAATCCAAGACACCCAAACCAGCGCAGTCCAAACATTCACTGAATATTAGCCTTAAAAATTTAGTCCCTAGACATCAACAGCAAAGTTTACAGTTCGGTGTTTTGAAAAGCATTTTGTGTCCCCAAAGAGTGCATATTTTGCAGTTAGTAAAACAGCTCCAGTGTATCAGGAGTAACTCCAGAGAAAGCACCGGTCCATCATTTCAAAGCAATTTCACAGCTGCAGGAAAAGTCAACAAAGTTTCCATAGGTGAACATATGAGGAAAATTTATCCTTGTTCTTTCCCTGAACTCTATTATGTCAGATAGCTATATTTCAGGATTTTCTTTTCTTTTAAGACCAACACAAATGTAAATGTTCCAATTTATAGTGGTAAAATTAGGTGTCAGATTCACTCCTGCTCCCAGTGAGTTTAAATTTTTCTTTTGTCACTGAGGGCAGAAAAAGGATTTTTTTTTTTTCCTTTCGCAATGCAGCTCGGCGGCAGGCCCAGAGGCTGTGAATTGGAGCTCAGCTGCTGGTCAGGGTAGTAGCTGCCCCGCTCGTGAGCCCCAGTGTCTGCAGAAGCCACCAGGCAGTGGGACAGGACCAGTTCATGCATCATGAGCTAGAAGACAGGTCTCTCTATGGAAGTTTCTTGGGAATTAAAAAAAAGCAGTTTAAATAAGATCTTGGGAAAGAATAGGTGCTCTGTACCCCACAAGCTGGAAACCGTCTTCTGCAAAAAGGGGCATCAGAGAAGAAAGTGTTAAGAGGAGAAGTGAAGATAAAAAGGTGACATTAAGGAGCTGAATTTGGAGGACATTGCACGCAAATACGATAAAACTTTTCCTTAAAACAAATAAACAAACAAACAGTCTTGCCTGGCCCTCTGATCAGCAAAGAAATCAGATCTGTCAGCTTTCATCCACCTTCCACAATAAACCCAGGCTCCAAAAAATGGGTAAGTTTTGATTCGAGCCACGCAAAGCTTATTTTTACCAGCCATGACTTTCTCTAATTACAGCATTTTTGAGCTCTGAGGAACACTACATTTGCTAGGTTGGGGAGTGTTTTAGTATTGCTACTGTGTCAACCCTGAATTATGCACAGATTTTTAAATACGGAACCATTCCTCTACTTATGATGACAGGCACATGCACATCATATAAAATTGGGAATGAGGAGAACTAAACAAAGCCAGTGAGCTCTGAATTGATCACCTAAAACATCTGCTGTATTGCTTAGGAATTGCAGCACATATGGTATATAGGAGCATCCAATATTTGGAGGCACACTACCTATGCAGAACATCCATAAAATGTCAGAAACACCCATTTTGGCCATTTCAGTCTTAACTCTGAATTTTCTTCCTTTAAATAAAATGCATTGAATTATTTTAGGGTTGATTTTTCTTTTTTATCTCATTCCTTGATTGCAACTGACTTAGCTCTTGCCCTAAGTCTCCCGTATGTTTCTGTAGAGCATCACGAATACTAATAGTGCTCAAAAAGACAAGAACATAATGGAAAAGAGCAAGAAAAGCCATCATCTAAATGAAACCTTTCCCGTCTTAGCCCATCTACTCCTTGCATATATTCTGAATCCTTGTGCTATTATGATACAATAATCACATAGCAATCTTCACACAACACCTATTAACAGTGAATCATCAATATGTGCTTCTAAACTGATTTTTACTCTGATGCATCAATTCTGCTATATAAAGCTCCAGCCGTGCCAAGAGCTATGAATATAAAGTGAGGTTTTCAAGAACAGCTGACCTAGGAGGGAATTAGGCACCCAGCTGCCTTCTAAGTGCTAACGTATTTTTGAGGATCTGGTCCGAGACATCGAAGTCCTTCTAAAAGAAGTCACGCCAGTGCTTCAGAACTTACATTTAAAATATTAAGGCAAAAAATTCAAATGATCAAACGGAATGAGTTTTTTTAAATCCCACTGCCCAATTACTGGCTTTGAACTCCCATGAAGTTAAGCGATTTTGTAAGTTTGGCTTTGATTTCGGGCAGATAAGAACTGCCAGGCTGTCACAGTCACTCACACTACTTCCCAATGGACGAGCGAGCTACGGTGAAAAACAAAGAAAATTCCAAATGGAATATTTTGAGACACAGAGCGATAGAGACCATTAGGCTGAAAACAAATTCTTCAAAAGGTAACTACTAGTCTAGGGAACGGTACGGGTTCAGAAACGATGGCAGAGATCAGCTAAAACACCTGCAATTTCTCTCGGTCAGAATTTCCTCCAGCCAGTTCAAGCTCAGAAAGTGGCGAGGGTGAACTCTGAATCAACCCGCACCGAGTCTCTCCGGTAAACTTATTATATGTGGCCGTCTCCGCTGGAAAAGCACCGTGACAAAGGCTTTCCCCTAAAGATTAGCAGCAAGAGAAGTCCCTCCATTTTCTCACTGCTTTGAACCTAATCCAGCAATACTAAAATCAGGGGAAAGCTGCATAATTTTCAAAGCCCCTCCAACATCCACTGACAGACTCTATACAAGTGATCACAAATCAGATCAGCAGTAATTCACCTCTACAGCACCAGACAAACTGGCGACACCGCTCACCCTCCTCAACACTGTCTTTTTGGAAAACAAAACAAACCAAAACAACCAACCAAACAAACAAAACTGAGATTGTCAAGAGCTGAACGTAATGCCACAAACACACAAGGTTTTGCTGCTGACTGCTCCCATAAACAGAAGGTAACACGGTACCCAAATTAGATAATAAACATAACACACAAAATCATGTATTTTTAAAAATGCGTTCAGTACCCAGCCCGCGTCCATTTTGGCAGGATTGCTATTTCCAGCCCTGAAAGGATAAAATATGTTTTTTAATGAACACTACATCATGGGCTCAATAAGATCAGCCAGGTTTATAACTCTAAAAACGAAATCTTACTTCATTTCCCTGTTGTCTGAGATCATCGTTACCCCAAGAAGGGCAGTGTATCAGAAAACTCAGTGTTCACATCATTTGGGCCACAAACTTCCTTTTTACTAAAGCAAAGAGGCCCTAATTTTCGTATGAAAAGCACACTCTCCTAAATTCAGATTTTTTTTAAGAGCAGATGACAGAAGCAATAATGTGGCTAAGAGCATCTATAACTCTGTGAGGGCTCCCTCTCTTGGCAACAAAAATAAGCTTCACAGATCATCACCATAAAGCTTGTCACAAGGTTCTTTGCTCTCAGAACTGCAAACCTCAACATCAATAACTCAGACTGGCCTTATTTTATTGTATTTTAAAGAATAACTCACCTGCACAAATGACTTAATTTATTGATATAGAACAGGCTGCTCCTCTTGCAGCGCTGCTTCGATCATTTTCTGCAGAGACCTTGGAGCAAGAGGACAACTCAGATCTCCAAATTACCCCAAGACCTTGCTGAGTGCTAAGAGTTACAGGGCTGAAGAAGAGCAGCCAGCAACAGAGGCAACTTGAAATGGGCTTGAATAAAAATCAAAGGATTAGTCAAGAAACTAGGTCACAGAGGACTGGACAAAACACAGGCATGGAGTGTGTTTTTTCGCTGTCAGTCCCTTAGGAAGTGTCCCAGAAAGTACAGAGGATCCCCAAGAAATTTGCCTTTAATACAGAGACTTGTTTGGATTTTGCAGCTCTTCCAAGGACGCTCAGCATTAGAGTGAAGCCATCAGATGGAGAAGCACCGAGAAAACTGTTGGGTTTTCTGGTATACTATTCATAGCTGGACTCAGGGTTCTAAGAGATGTTGATCACCTGGCACGCGGTGCCGATTGCATTAGCAAACTCAGTACATGGGGTCTCAGTTGGCACCAGGGCTGGGGTTTGCATGGGAAACCTCATCACCTGGGTGGCTGCCTCACAGTATCACAGAAAAATGGAGTTTGGGAACAATAAACTGACCTGACAAGTTATTTGTGGCAAGTTCCTTAGTACTTACCTGTATAAAAACCTATTAACATTAATTTGCCCAGAAAGAGTGAAAAGCTTTGGTTTACTTGTTTCCTTTACTTCCTTGTAATCCACGCCAGCTGATATTCGGAAGCTCTGACTATATCATGGGAGCTTTTTAGCAGTTTTTGCTAAAGGTTATTGAAATTTAAAAGTTCATTATGTTACAATTCTCTCATCTCTGCCTCAAAGGCTTTTGCATTGCTGCCGTCCTGCGGGGAAGATAAGCAAGGGGGTACCAGCTACGTGAACTCACGGAAGGCTCTTTATAAACATTATAGGTATTACGGGGTGTTTCAATTTAACCACCCTGTCTGCAAAAGGCAGATTATTCTGGATTTATATACATAAAGAGAATATCATGCTAACTTTTTATTAAAAATTAAAATCTTTTGAGTCACAACAGAAATCAATATACCACAATTTGACTGAAGTAGAATGATGATCCTGTGGTTAAGTAATTGAAATGGGAATTGAGTAATCTGTCATTCTCCCTGCTCTGGGCAAGCTAGCTCAAGATGTCTTAAGCACTGCATTGTAAGCTCCTAAAAGAGTTAGACATCATGTTTTCAAAGGCAATTCATGCAAGTAGTGATGTTTTGAGCATACACCTAAAAACGAGTCTTATTTTTCCAGTTTGAAGATCCTGAAAGTCTAACCGTTTTTAGCATTTCAGACTGAGAAATGAGATACTTAAAAGAGCAGGATGTTCACTTTAGCAGCCACATAAGGAAGAATTACAGGCATGTCCATAAGATCAGACACAGTCCAGACAAGCGAGTGTTGCCCATCTCTGAGCTGGCTGCTGAGACCCAACCGTGGCTGCAAAATCATTGAGAAAAGTTAGCATGGGATGTAATTACAGCATACCTACAAAATGTGAAGAAAACAAGCTGAATTGAGTCCTTCTAGCTTAGAGCAACAGCAGACCTGTCTGCACCTGACTTTATAAAAAAACTTCCCAAAAGAAACCTCCTTTGAAGTATGACACCTTAAACCACTGTTGAACGTGAAACTGAACATCTTAAATTACCTGTCTACTGCTCCGCACAGAGTTGTAGAGATCAAATTGTAAATTTAAGAGCCCTTCTGAAAACTGCACCCTCAGCTCAGCCAAATCCCTGCCTTTTTTTCATTCTTTCCCTGTATTGAGGTATAAGTTTGTAGTGTGTGGGGGGTAAAATATGGCAGACTTGAGAAGTTAGACTGGAAGGTCACTGTGTTGAGATTGTCCTACACTGGATAACATGTGTATTTTACATAATTACATATATCCTGTAGCCTAATATGGGGTGAGACAGTGAGATACAGGTAAACGCTAGGTCCTACCAAGTAGGACAACACAACTGGGACAAAAAGGATGATGAAGACAGGTGAATCACGAAAAAATTCTGTGTTTCAGTGTATCTATGCAAACAATACAAGTACAATCTCTTTGAGCTTCTGTATAGAACCAAGGAAACTCAGGAGTCTCCAGGCTGAATCTTCTTTCCGTGCTGTGCCATCGGCATCCTTCTTGCATCCAACCGCAGCAGCTTAGGAGGAGAGGTGTTTGCCTTCCTTTTGAATGTGCCTGCTTTTTGTCACAACCTTAATTTTATTGAATTGCTGAGTTTTGTATCTTTATAAAATGCACTATTCAAGCTTCCAGCAGACATGCAGATTAGCCTTATCCTAAAGCACCTCATCTCTATTTATCCCGGGATAATTAGTCACGTAAATTAGAAGTTATTACTAAAGGCTACAAAACCCTTTAGCAAAAGCTTGTTGACAGGCTAAACATGTTTAAAGCACTTTTAAGTTCTGGGAGTGGGAGGAGAGGAATATGTAGGGGGTGTGGGAAGAAATATCAACATGGTGAGAAGTAAATTCTGACACAGAAATGAGGCTGCATTAATCTGTATTCATTCCCAAAGACAGACTTAGACTATTGTATGCTGCCACAGTGATATATAACAGAGGACATTTAAAATGCCAAGCCATAAAAGTGTGTTTTCTTCATTACATTTTCTTTGACTGCTTTGATCGTCCCATTTTACACCATAAGTTTGATTCATCATTACTTTCCAGTAAGAAACTGCCACACTTGATTGTAGAAAGAAGAATTCTTATCTAATTGCAATTTGTAAGCACAGGATTTAGTGCATTGTTGCCTGAAAAATGGAGCAATCTAAATTATTTTCCCTGAAACCAACATCCTCAACAAATAAAAGCAACATATGATAGCTGGGCATAATTAAGGAAAAATGACACCTACTGCTACACGAATACAGAAAACACGCTGAAGACACGAAAGGGGGAAAGAATGTGATTTCCCTGCAGTTTCGATGCAACACAAACCCATCACATTTTAGTTCTTTAACACATTTGTTCAGCGAATTGAAGAGAAGCTCCCTCCTCCAGAGCAGCCTCTGTGCAGCAAGAGCCGTGTCAGACATTTTGGATGCACCGTGCATGCACAGCAGCCACGGACACTCGCAGCCTGCACCGAAGGAAGGAAAACCCCCACGAAAATCCCCACACAAGGTGGTTTTCATAACCATTGTGGTCTTTTAACGTGCGTCTATATGTTATATAACCTCAACTTTCTGCTTCCTCAAGCCTGCACTTTTCCCTTCCTACTTCTTTCCTTCTCATCTCTGCTCTGCCACATATGCTTATCTATTCCATTCACCAATATTAAACAAGTGGTATAAAAGCAGCGTTCACAAAACTTGCAATATTCCGTTATCATCTGGCATTTTCCCATTCAAAGCTTAGGCTATTTGTCGCTTTTCCCTTTGTTTCCAGCACCGGCCCTTTCCCGCTCTCCCCAGCATCCACATAGGTGCAATGATAAACTAGTTTTCAGCTCCATGGGGTGTGAATGGGGTTATGTAAATCACCTATCTGTAGCAATGCTCGATAGCAAACACGCAGCGATAGCAAGCAGAGAGGTATTCTTCCCCTTTCTCAACAGCATAAGGACAGTGTAATTCCTTACATCCTGGAGCAAACACACTGGCACAAGCAGGTTTTGCAGCTCGCTCCGAGATCCGTTCTGCTGCAGCTAATCTCCTAGGGATAGGTACTCCAGAAAGTTTAAAACTAGATTGGCTATTTCTACCCAAGGTGGCAGAGCCTCTTTGACTGCAGAGAAGATATATTTAGAGAAAAATAGGTAATATATTTACAGAGAAATTTATCTAGAATATGACTAGATGTTACAGAAGGACTATCTGTTGTAATTGTCTATTACATACAAGCACACACACATCACACTCATGAGAAAGGTTATACATCCCTAAAAAGAATAGATCCTCTAATGATTTTTTTTAATGCTGACAAATGTTGGATCTCAAAGTAGAGATCATCACTCCAACTAGGAGCAATGGGTTTGCAGGACCAACAGAAATTCAAATGTCCGTGCTAATACTCAAGGTCATAAGGCAACAACAACAACAGCTACAGGGTCTAGAATCCCTATGATCAGGCACCACCAAAGACAGTTTTGGAGCCACCAGGCTTTGCTGGAGGCACAAGCCACGTTCTCCATGAGTCACCTTCTTGGCCACCTGCAAATCTTGCATATCAATAAATCTCCAAAATAGCAAAAGCGTGGTGGGGGGGCAGGCGCATCGCTCTCGTGGAGCAGGATCTCCAGCTGACTGGGATAAATAAATAATGAAAATCATTCCTTGCAAGATCAGAATATGTTTATCAAACCTCCACAAACTGAACTGAGTATCTCTAACCTGTGAACACTGGCTGCATATGAATTCCAGAGATGAAGAAAGGTCTTGCTAAAATGAACTGATAAGAGCAACCCTGAAGCTCGTGCCCATTTTACCAGTACCACAGAGAAAACCTCTTATTTTGCTTTGATTCATTGGGCAAGAAATTGTTCTCTGCATCACTAACCACCATGAGGACAAATCTCAGAATTAAGGCAGGGAATTTTGCTGTGTACCATACAGGGATTTCACGTAACATCCCAGAAACGGAGCTATCAAACCGGGTTGGATACTGTGTGCCAACCCGCCAGCCAGCAGGCTCTAGCTGGACCAGGGAGCATCCCAGCGAGCCGGCACTAAAAGCAGCTCTCTCAGATTTCTCTGTAGCTGGCATCATTGCCTGGAGGCAGAAGTACCTTTTGACCATCTCTGTATATAAAAAAGGGCCAATCGGATTAGAAAACACTTACTGACATTAAGCTGCCTGTAGATGATCTCCCAAGGTCTGTTGCAACCCCAATGATTCTATGAAATATTCTTTTATGTCAATAAACACAAAGAGATCTGATCAAATATTGATTTCCAGCACTCCTCTTCCTGCAGCAGCCTTCCTTCTCTGTGCAACACTGTGATTTAGTCAAACTACAGCAAGCGAAGGGGAGGATGAGGGATGTTTTCCACTACTGTGCCAGTGCCCTCTCTCTTTTGAAGCCTCAGGGGGATCTCTATGGATTCAGGAGGAACAAAACATATGGCTTCAGAGAAAGCTCTTTCTTAGGGCTGCTAATACAGCTTTGGGGTTGTGCGGTTTCTCTTGGCCTGTTTAGGGGAGGAGTTTTGTACCATTTGAGTGGCGTTAACCACCTAGATGTCCCTTTTAGCAGTCAGTAAATAGCCAGTTTCATGGATAAATCCTGCCTAACCCTCTCATAAATTGCTTTTCCCATCCTTCTGCACATCGGAGAAGATTGCAAGGCTTGCAAGGCGACAGCAGGGCAAATTTCCCCTCATCTCCAGGAATTCCTCAAAGGGCAAGAGAGGCTGATATGTCGCGTTCGCTTTGCTGACAGTACAGCTTATAAACCTCATCTGAATTGGTAAGAAAGGAGAGTGTCTCTGGGGCTGCAAAAGATAAACACAAATTCCCATTCCAAAGATCTGCAGCTTGAAAGAAAAGCTGAGATAAAATCTGATAAAAACTCAGAAGAGCGAAGCGTCAGCCACCAATACAGCTACAACTGGGGGACACTAGGGAAGAAATGGTCACTCTACATGAGCAGCGAAGGACACCGCAAGCAGACGGGATCTCCTCTGCTCATGCAAGAATTTCTTCTCCATTTCTTTTCCTGTGTTCCAATATTTCCCTAGCTGTAGGATAATACACTGAACATTGAAACTTCTTTATCAAGAGTATTATCCACCTGGACTATTCCCCGAGTCCATGTGTCCCCACTGTCTCCTTCTTGGGATCTTCCTTATCTGCTAGGAAGGCTCCTCGGCTACGCTGCCTTGGCAATGTTTGCACGGAGAGCTGAGGACAACCCTTCAAACCAACTAGTATGAGCAAGTATTGGAGGTAAAGAAGTCAGTTATTTGTCAGTTTCTTTTCTATTTTGGGGGTGGTCTTGTAGTCATTTAATGACTGGACATTGGATGCTGGGCCAGTGGTGCCTGAAAAATCAGAACAGGAGGGGCTACGTGATGCCTGTAGATGTGCAGAGCGTATCACAGTCGTTTGGGCAGTGGGGAAGGAAAACGAAAGCTCTCTTACTCCTCTCCCCTCTTCAGAAACATATTTCGAAAATCACCAGTGAGGTTTTTTTGATACATTTTTTTCGGTATTTGACCAGATATTTTTCCTTGACTGCAGAACATATTTTCAATTCTACTACTTTATAAAAATGTCCTAAAGTAAAAGGAATTGTAAACACTGTGCTTTTATGATGTTGAATCCCATTCCAGACTTTAATGGAGCTACCGCTGTGAAATCGTAAATCAGTATGATCAAAAAAAATGAACCATAATATCCCACACTGATGAGGGAGGAACACTTTCTAGCCTATCATATAACTTTAATGTATGTTAGGCAAGAAGTATTAAGAGTGACTTAGAGACATTGGCAGGGTTCAAAAACAGGTGGAGTCGGGAAAAGCAGTTTGTTATTACCTGGCAAGCAATGAAAACTCAGGGTCTCTTTTCTGAATTTCTGCACATCCACGAATGCAAGCTGAAGTCGGCTGAGTATTGCAGCTGTTTTGCACTTCTGAAAGTCAGCTGCCCAGTTTTTAATGGAGAATGGCAATATACCTTGTGGGGATACAGTGCAATTTAAAGTATTATGAAGACAAAACACTAAGTACCACTTCTTGCAGAACACACCATTTCATCAGGGCATTTTTAATCAGCATGCCTGCGAGAGTGCCGAGCTCAGCTCTACAATATTTAACGTCAATGGCTGCTGGTTAGCAGGGGTGGCAATTCTGCTTAGTGGGGACATCTTCTAGTGATTTAGCAGTGATTAGTGCTTCTCAGTCTCCTGCTGCCACTGCTCCTTGCTCTAACAATAGTTGCTCGCTTTCCTCTGCTCTTTTGCGTGGTGAAAACTGTTTGTGTTTCTCCAGCATCCTCCTCCAGCCTGCACACTCCTTCCTTAAGGAGCACTTTGGTCCCCTGGCCTTTATGCAAGCTCCTGCTGCACAATCAGACAAGCAGCACCTGGCCCAGCAGGCACCTCCAGACTCTTCCTCCTATTTGTTAATTTTTTCTTTGGTCCTTTACTTCAGACCATTATTATTCTTTTGTATATTCAGACTTTGGCACACTCACACACGAAATACCAGCCAAAAGAATCCCACTTTTGATGCATCTTACATCTATTTGCTGCAGTATACTTTAGCCCAGACTGTTATATCAGAAGTAGATAATACTGTGTCTAAATCAGAGCTCTGTTATCAGTTTTGCCATAAACTTCCTGCATAGTCTTCAGCAAAGCGCAGTCTTCATTTCCCATCGACATAGCTTAACTTCACAGCAAAGCTGCTGTGATGTGTGTGTAAGTATCTCTATACACAAAGTCTAGCTGTTTCTAGACATTATATGTTTTCCTTTATAAATATAACAACAATAACTGATAGTGGTATATCTTTAGATATTTTAAAGTAGAGATGATGCCACAGCAATTACTGATTTCTTTCCTAACAGCCCCAATACTTTAAAAGAAGTCTTTGATCAATAATTGTGTACCCGGCATCCGCTTCTCTCATAGGGATTTGAAATATCTTGGTATTCAAATGACATCTACAAAATGATCACATATGAACACTTTTGAAAATGCAGAGAGGAAAAGAGTATACCAAGCTGCAGTGTAATTTAATATCGAAGAGACCCCAGCCTATGAACCCAAGACAATAAGGACTCTATAACAATGGGAGCCTACAGTGTACATAGAGTTTTGATATCAGACTTTATTTTTTAATCAGAGAATGAATTTTATCAATGTTGGTCTAAAGTAACCTTGGGCATTGTTAAGATGGCTAAAGGGGGAAAGAGCCTGGATAAAATAATTGCTTCTAAATCTCCAAGAAGAAATTGCATTTGATCCCAAGTACACATGGAATATATTACTACCAGGCTATTTTTAAAATACCCACAGCTCTTGAAGAGTAAGAAGTTTCTTAGGCATAAAAATAGTGGGAGGGAAGACTATTTTCAATGATTTTTTCATAAATAGTCTTTAGGCTTCTTTAAAACTACAGGCAAAACTCTCTCTTGACGTAAATGGTTCTAGACCAGCATCTTCAGGCAAGCAGCATCAGAAGGAAGGCCCACATAATCACAATGTTTGTATCCCCAGATCGTAAATCAGGAGGAATTTCAGAACGGAAACACAAATTGATGAATCCATTCACTGTCAAAACTTAAGTTCAGCTGTGCTGCTCTATTGACAGTATCTAAATTTAGGCACTCAATTTAGGGGCTTTTTTTAGCTGGCTGGTCTCCGTTTTTAGCAGTGTAGAGTGTGACTGATGCAGAGGGCAATGCAGACATGCACGTGCGGCTCCTGCTCTAGACAGCCCTCTCGCCCTCTCCCTGCACGACACAGTGATCCTCAGGAGATCGGATCTTCCTTCACATTCCTCACTCTGACAAGGAAAAGAGCTCATGTTCTTGAGTTTGGTTCAGGAGTGAAAACTTTCTTTTTCTGAATCTTTATAGTGAGCGTATTATAATATATCTGGGCATGATAAATGCTCTTTGCGGCTAAAACTCCTAAGCTGAGGGTATCATTTGGAATTTGCAATCAAACAGCTGCTGCCATACCAGAGGTGCTGACAACTTAAAGTCTCACTGCAGTCCAGATCAAGTTTAGCAATACATCTTGCTCAGAAATCATTTGGCGCAGCAATTTGAATAAGGGTGTAGGTAAGTTTGTAAGGTGTAAATGTGTGTTCCATGTAATATAATACTGCAGCTGATTTCACAACCTTAGATATTTAAAAGGTAGTTATCTGGTATTAAGCTAGACATCTTTATTACCAATGGAGGGAGAAAAGCACTTAATTCCATGGAGTAAGTCACACAACATCTCTCAAAAAAAATGTCTTGCAAGGGAGAAAATTGTCATGTAGGCATCTGCCTTGCATACAGCAGCATTAAAAAGAGAACTCAAATGGCCACCTTCAGCTGGGCCTTGACTTTGGTTTATCAAATGAAAAGACTCTCACTAAAGTCTGCGAGCAGAGGAAGGAGCTGCCTGACATCGCGTCTGACGTCCCTGGTGACTGATGCTTCTTTCTGGATTAGGTATTTTAAGATTAATCTTGGTAGGAAAACTCTCAATGAGAGAATTTAGAATAAAGAGAGGAGGGCAGAAATTTCATTTCAAGTTTATGTCTTTATGAGATGTTACAGAATAAGAAAAATCTAAAAATAGGGAGAGGAATTTTGAAATACTTAAATCACATTACACAAGCACAAATAACAAGTAAAACAAGCCAGATGAATTGCAAATGACATTGAATACAACCTGGTATGTAATTCCATTTCTAAGGGGATGTCTCTCTGAAAGCCAGTTAACAATAATGGGCATAACCTATATGAGAGGTAGGAAGGGAAAGAAGGTTAAGGGTTGAGCACATTTCATTCTGTTTATTCTCTGAAATCCAATTAACTTCAGCTATTTGAGAAGACAAAACTCAAAGAACACATTTGAAGAAACATAAGTGATCTAGACACAAGAGGGACCAGGAAGAATTCTGTTTTTTTTATTTTTAACCACACATCCAATTGGGCAAAATCTTTGAATTAGGCATGAAAGAGATAGATACCTTCTCAACAACCTTTTGTAATTTCTGATCTTCCCTCTGTGCCCAAGTGTGAGTCTCTAAAGTCATCACCTCCAACAACTTGAAACTCACCACTGCTGCCTCTGCCCCATACTTGTACTCATTAGCACGGCCAGCTAAAAACCACTGGGTTTCTATCCTGCAGGAATGTGCTCACCACTAAGGATTGGAACGGACTTGTTGTGTGGTCAAGTAGAAAGAATGAACTGCATGAAGAATTTTGCAGCCAAGACATAAAAGAAATTCCAAAACAAGATGAAACAAATAAAAAAGAGCTCTCTTTGAACTTAGCTGTCTCAAGAACATCCTTCCCAAAAGTCTGTTGGGTCAGGAACCGGAAAAACTCCTGACAAAGATGTATATAGATAAACTAGTCATGATGCTTGTGCAGGTTTGGAGGAGACACACAACCAAGGTGGAGGACAAGAAAACAAGAAGTGAGCTCAGAGAGTATGAGCTATAACCTTCTAGGCACAAAGTTCATGCATCCTCACGTTGATATTACATCCACTCCTGACAGATTTTCTTCTGATTTCACAAGAACATATACACAGACGGTAAAAGTAAATAACTACATCACACTGAACTAGTTATAACTGACCCTTGAGAGACAACTACACCATATACATATATATATGCATATATATATATATATATTCAGCTACTAGAGACAAGCAAAAGCAAAGATGTTGCTAGATTGTAAAAGAATTAACTGTGCCTCAAATTACACTTGCATATGTGCATGTAAAGCCCATCTACATGGAAGCATCTAATATGACGAATAACAGTGACAATATTAATTATATCTATTAATTGTTGGGATGGGAGAAGCCTCTTTGATAATGAAGCTCATGCAAGAAATGGAAGGGATGAAGGAACTATGTTATTCTGAGCGTTATTCCAGTCTTTCAGATAACTCCTTGAGAAAGCATTCCTTCATTTTCAGCCAAAAGTTGTGAGGTGCATCATGCAGTTTTAGATAAGAATTTATATTAACGTCTACCAAATTATTAGCTGAAGGAGAAATACTAACAATGTAAATTAAGTAATACTAGATATAAGTAAAATAGAACTGGTAGAACAAAACTAATTGTAATTTATTTAGACAGCAGCATAGCTAGATAAATATCCTATGGATAATCATACAAACTGACAGTTTGTACTGTGATGAAGGCTCTAGGATTCAAGCCTAACTACAGCCTCTCCAACAGTAAGTTTTAAGGAGAAATTTTTCTTTTTAGACTTTTTAAAACTGTTTTTCAAGTCACAGTAGATGGGATTCATCTCACTTTAAAGGGCAGGCATCAAAGCTAAGCTGGTCAACCAGACTTCTTTTAAAATCAGAGAAACAGGCACCTCCAGAGGACAATTAATCTTATCTAACCTAGACACCTACGTCAGGATGGAATAAATTGTCCTGTAGATGTGCTCTTCTTTGTCCATCCATTACTCCGGGGATCAAGGCAATGAGCCTGGATTAGATGCCTAACTTCTAAATAATAAAGTTAGGTGAGAAGAACTCCTTCCAGTAAGACAACAGAAAAACTCATTCTTCTTGAGTCACATTTGAAAAATGCAGAGCTGGTGAAGGACAGGGAGAACTGGAACCCTACAGCGCTAGACAGAGGGTCAATAACTTTGGCTATGGCTGAGAGATATTAAGTCAGCTCTACATATCACTGCTGTCTATGCAATGCTCTGTTCCCTCTAGTGCCCCTTCTCCTTTTTCTCTCTAATCTGGTTCATTTGGGATTAAGATATGAAAGCAAGAAGAGGAAAGAAGCCCTATTAAACAGCTGTTGGAGCGTATGGCTTTGAGCTACCTCCTGTTACTCTAAAAGATATGGTGCCAATAAATCTAATACTGAGTAACGTTGTACTGAGTAATGCTCAGCATTAGTACTGGTCTTGGCAAACTACTCAACTTCTTTTCCTCACCGTGTCCTTTCACTGAAAAGGTCCCTGGAGTTTACATCTACTGATGCATGAGCCCAGGTAGAGAAGCAGAGAGTGTTTTGATTTGGGGAGAGGGATACAGAGTTTCTAACAATTATTTTCTGAGCCTGCTGTTGTAGCAGTGAAGAAATAAATATCAGTAATAAAAATTCACTGTTTTGCAGTGATTTCATACAAGTAGTAAATAGAACTGGAAAGCTGTATGGCATAAAGACAGGGGAGAGAAACAGGATTTCACTAAATGTTCTGATCCTAGATTATCAGGCTATCTAGGGTCACATATTAATGCAGTACTGCATTAACTTCACTGGTGGTGGTTCACACCTTCAGTTATCTAGACACAACTGTGTTTACAGAGATTATTTTTGGAAGCAAAATTTCGATTTTGAAAACATTAAGTAAATATTCACTGTCAACTGTAGTAGAGGACACATTAGCTCTACACTAAAGAGGCCCATTTGCATCCAGAGAACTAAAAGAGGCCAGTGAGACTGGTTCCAGTTATTGTACATAAATGTCCAAATGGTTATATTTGAATCTCTATCAATTTTGGTTTTAAGTCTGCAAGAAATACATTTTAAGTACAAAAGCTAACAAAGTTTGTGGGGTTTTTTGTTTTTTAAATGCTGAACTGGCATAGAAGCTAAGTCTTTATTAAGTGACTTGGACCTTTATTAAGTGAGATTTCAGCTTTTTAGCTCAGTTGGGCATTTCAAAAACATTAGTCGTGATTCCTACAAACATCTGCATTCCAGAGAGGAAACAAAATGCACACAAAAATTACAAACATCTGGTGTTGAAGTATCTAAACGTATGGAGAGCCAACATACATAATTCTTATTCACAGACTTAAAATCCCAGAAAAGAGAGGAACTGCATTTCTGAAAAAGAGTAAGTCTGGATATACAATCAGGAATGAACAGACTGTAACTGCAGATTGCCTTCCTCACTCCAGTACGCTCAATACATCTTGTTTTTGACCACCTGAGCATCTAATCTGAAAAGACACTTATAGCGGAATTATGAGTAGGGGCATTGAGTAGTTTGGTGATTTCCTGAGGTTTACATTAAAGGAACAGAAAGGAAACTTGGCTTTGAAATTCCAAACTCAATACTTTCTACAAATCCAATTCAAATGAAAAGTCAATGGAAGTTGCATTTCTGCTCCATACCCCAGAGCATCTCCATTTCTGATTTGACTACAAGAAGCAGAGCCTCTACACGGACACTAGTCTAACTACCCTGATACAAACTGCATTGAAAATGTCTGGGTTTTTTGGAATCCGTGGGCAGATTATCCAACCTGACAGCATTTGGAGGCACATTTTCTGCTGGTTTAACACCATTAGTGTTGATGGAGTTGTGCCAGCACAGAATTTGGCCCTTGAACTTGGAGGCAGTTTTCTAAAAACCTGTCCCTTTCCCAGCAACCACAGAATGTACAGCTGAGGGCACACGGAGAGTAAATCAAATAAGAAACATTTTTAAAAATCTCTATGAATACTTTTGGTCTGCGACCAAAAATAAATAGCGCCTCCAGCTTTCCACCATCTGCAGCACCTGTAATTGCACAGTCCAGACTCCAATGGGGCCCTGCAGGCTTAAACGGGTTTTGCTTTAGGTTTTTAGATCTTATAACTACACCATCTCAAGTGATGAAATGGAGCTTTTGTAAGATCTTTTCAAGATTTAACTGTCTCACATTACATGTACAATTCCTTCCACTCACTTGAATCCAAATATTGTGTTTAATACACTCTGCCTATCTTTTTCATACCATTTGTTACTGATCAGGAAAGATTTTTCCAGTGTATTCTTTTCCCCTATTGCTCCCCTCGCCTTTTTTTTTTCTTTTTTGCCTGCTGGCAATAATTATAAGTTATGCAGGACACAAAAAAACGGATATTAAATAGACTGTATGTTATTAAAGATACTGTCACAGGCTTCAGTCTTGAACCAGCAGTCTGGCTAATACATATTTGCCTTTTTTTGGCACATAAACATAGTCATTATTCCTGACAAAACAGAAAAAAAAAGGGAGAAAGAATTGTAGCTATTTAGTAATAATTTAAGGTTTTAATTTATTTCTTAGCATGCAATAATGTACATGCATCTGTAGAATTGTTTTTCCTATGCATTCTAGTTGGAATGCATCCTGCTTCCTAGATCAATGACAATGAAAAGTGTACACCCTATATTCTGGAATTAATTTATACTGGTTGTTTCATGTTATATTATTATATTATTAATATTAACATGCTATTCCACCCCTTTAATTGTCCTTTTCTCTGAATAATGATAACTACTGTGAAAGAATCCAATTGGCTGGCAATTCTGCAAAAAATTCTGTTCCAAGGATACTGGGCCAAATCTTCAGATGTTATAAAAGGAGTTGATTTACACCAGGTGTTATAAAATGAGCATCACCTGAAGGTCTCATATCTTGTTCCCAACTATTTAACTTCAGTTAGGGGGCTCTTGGGATAATTTGTTAACTTCATCAGTTTCTGTTGGGTGGATCCCCAGTTTGCTGAAGATACATAGTTTACCTGGAAAGTTTAGTTATATAAATATTTCTGAACTGATGCACAGTTAAAGTAACTTCTTTCTTTACATCATGGTATATGTGCTGCTTACTGCTTTGCTTTAAAAATGATTATCAATCATTGTCAAGTCTGTTTGGGATCAAATTAATTTGGATTGAGACTGAGTCACTGAGTTTCATTTCATGTCTTCTTTCAGCTCTGGCTTCTACAGAACATGAAGAAAAGAAGAACCTCTGGTGAAATTCCACTTGTGCAACAAAATTAAACTAAATCAAATCCAGCAGAAGCTATAAGGCCCAGCTTTGGAGTCCAAAGACAGGCTTAGATAAGATAGCTCAAATCAACTAATAACACATCTGCTGAAGATAGTTCATTTGCAATGTTCTGAGGGTGAGAGATCAGAGTATTTGGGATTTGTATATAGATAATACATAAACTCAGATATTGGTTTCATTTCTGTCTTATCCAGGAAATGGAATTCACTTCTTTGGCACACAGAGCACAGGATAACACTGTCACAGTACTTTGCTTCTAGGTAATATTTATCCTCAAATGATCTGAAAATGTATTACATATAGTGAACTTCACAGCAATTCTGTAAAGCTTAAGGGTATGAGTTGATTATCAGATAGGAATAATACTCAAGAGATTATAAATATTGGGAAGGCTGTATTCAGTTCTGGTCACTGTATCTCCAAGTGTTCACTGTCTGAAACAGATGAAACATGAAACAAGTATTGTGGGCATAGAGAAAGCTCAGTATCTACAGAGCATATATCAAAGACTGGGACCTCTTAATTTAGAGAGAGAAAAAAGATATAGAAAATAAGTAAAGGTAAAAAGCAATGAAGATGATTGTCATTTCCTTCTATTGAATTGTGAGAGAAAAGCATTGCACTAATAGAAGGGCTCAACATACATTTAAAAGATACATAAATAATTCTTATAATATTCACAGCTAATCTGTGGAACTCATAGGAGAGGAAAGCTTAGCATGTTTTAAGGATGATTTTATTTTTATGCATCCAATGAGAAAATTCACATTAACTTTTGGACAGAAGGAAGTAGAGGAATTGGCTTCTGTGCTTCAAGTAAGACTTTTAACTATCCTCTGATGATTTTAGGAAGAAATTTGGCTGTAGATATGTAATTTCACCACTATTCTTTATGGGCGCTCTCACTGAAGTGCCTGTTGCAGCTCATTACTGGTTAGAGGACATAGCACTACCTGAGCCTGATCTGTTTTAGTGCGGTCACTGTTTTACAGACGGGTAGGATAAGGTACGAGTGATTTCCCTGAGATGACAGCACACCACAGTGTGTGTTGAAACAAGTTAGTATGGTGACTGCTCTGCAGACAAGCCGTGCGGGAAGGGCCTCAGACTGCTCGGTAAAACAAGCTGTTAAAAATCACACCTGGCTCTTGCAGGGGCTGGTAAAACCTGTCTCCTGCAACCCCTGCACCTCCTCTTGCTACTGCCCATCCTGAAAAAAAAATTCCCTTTTTTCCCTTGTGCCTGCACCTACTCTGCTCTTACTAGTCCAAGGTATAAAACATATTGCACTAACCCTGTGGTGAAGGGAGAGGAGGAGGAAAGTCACGTTAGCTTCTTGTCTCCAGGCCCGCTCCTGGTCTTGCCAAGACCTATGCAGTAATTCCCTGACACTACTCACTCTATTATCTATAATTGAAGAAGAAAATAATATTGATTTCTTCTTAAAGGTGGAGACTCCAGAAGCATAGCTATCAAGATATGTGTGTTCCTGCTATGTGCTTCTACTGCTCTCCTGAGCTGTTCCTCACCACTCTGCAATTTCTAGAATATGAGCTAGCGCCTCTTCTGATTTCTATTTCCTGTTCACACACTTGTAACTAGCCAGGAAATGATCTGCAACCTGATGCTCTCAGATGAACAGACATTTGGATCCAGGATTTCTGGTTACCACTCATTTCCTGCTCCCCAAGAAAGCATTTACGTCGGCCTACTAAAAAGTCAGACTTCTTACCAAAGGACAACCAGCTGCTACATCCATGGTGGAGCAATCTTTATAGAAATGTATTTGTTCACTGACAGAAGAAGCTAAACAGTATCTCCTATATCCAAAGCAAACGCTTCTATCATTTTGAATGGAAAATACCTATTCAAAATAACTGGGCTTCTCATCTCTCCACGTACAGAGGTTCCCACAGACAAGTAATCAGAGAATAAATACATACAGGTGCACAACAAACAGACTATTTGAAACACTTAGCTGGAGCTGAATGAGGACACATTCGCCTCATCTCAAATATTTCAGAGCATTAAGAGAGTCAGTAACATATTTTACCACCTTGATATCACTTCTAGTTCTGTCGGCGATACCCTCCGACTCTGCAGCGAACGCCTTCTCTTCTGATCAGCAGCAGAAATCCTGTAAATAGCTGAGTTTAACTCAAGCTTCAACTTCATTCTCAGCCTCATATTCTACCATATCGTTCACTTGGTAAGTTCACCTCAGCACTACCGAGGTCCCTGTAAGGGGGTCAGGCAAGCCTGGATGAAAGTCTAGGGCATCAGTGCAGACCAGAGAAGATATTAAATGAAATGTCAAATAAATTTAATAGTTAACAGTCTGATGAATAGAATGAATTATTAAACATCAAAAAATATATTATTCACTATTATATGGGTTTCATTGTACAAAGGCTACTAATACCTAGTATATAGGCTCTGAGAAAGCCACATAGTTCCCCTTCTAAGAATTGCTCAGGATATGCATCAATATTTAATTTGTTTTGACAGCATTTATGGAAAACCCAGATTTTTTTTTTTTCAATTATCATCTCTGAAGTTTGTGTTTAAATAAGCACACCAGGCTGCATGTGGCAACCCACTGGACATTCATTTGATCTGCAGACATACCCATGCAGTCATCCAATCTGCTCAGGTCTGTGATGTTCATATTTGCTATCCCTTTAAACAAAGCTTCACAAATACCATCAGCAGGCTGGCAAGAAACGTTACAACGGTGCTTCTGAGTTTCAGAAGATGTCTGGTGCATATTATTTTCTCAGATTTATAAAAATATACATGTTATCTGTTCCTTCCATATGGATAGTCTATGAAAGGACTTTGGACTATAACATCCAAAGAATACACTACTGTTACCGAGGAGAGGCTGAAATATCTCCTCTATAAATACATACTTCATGCAAGCCAGGATTAAGGTGAGCACTGGCTGCCTTATACTGTCCCTACTAATTCTGTATCTGATTTTGTTTAAAGTATTTAACCTCTAGAAGACTGGCAGGTGTTTTCTTAGATCAGTGTTTATGCATGCACATACATGCACACCTCTTCACTCTCTTACCCGTCCTTTTATTTTGCCTGTACATAGAGAAGACAGGCAGAAAGAATAAAAAAATATGCTCAAATAACTTAATTTAGTTTGCTTCTAAAATGGTTGCAGTGAACAGGGAATAGGCTGCTGTTTACACTAGATGTCTGTCCCTTGGGTAAAGAGTTACCTAAAGGAATAGAGCTTTTGGGAGAACTGCTCTTCCTAGGCGAATGCGGGCTTTACTTATGAAATCCCAACTCCCAAGCTGCACACAACGAAAGGTGCTGAGCAGGAAAATTCACTTAGAAAATCAAGGGTGCATGATGCACGGTGCATGGATGTGAGAGCCAAACAAGGCATCTTTTGTGCTTTAGTTTCCTCGCTGCCTTGGGGCTTTTTGTGCCCAAGGACATTTTGCATCTGGTCATCTTAGGCTTTCGCAACGCAATGGGAGCCACTTGTCAGCACCCATGGGCACAGCCCAGTGAAAAACTGGCAGGAACCGCAGAACTGCCACTTCTTCCAGTTTCACCATAACTTTATCGCTTTTTGGGTGTTTACTTTCTTTTTTTCTTGTACGTTCTGGCTTTTTATAGCTACTCCAGTAATCTGTGGAGGCCCTAGGGACTGGAACAACTTGGCCAGGTGACCTGCCCCAAGGTGGATGCCCAGCTGGAGCTTTGCGCATCCTCGATCCAGGGCAGCCTCTCTTCTCCTCGACTCCCATCCCTGTCTCTGCACCGCTCCCCGCGCTGGTACAATGATATATCTGCCCATAGATGGCAAGTGACAGCTCGCTGCGTTGCCAAGCTTGCTCCTAAAAATGTACAGAGACCACTCGCATGCACAGAGGACAAACCTAACTGCAACCGAGGAGCCCTCGAGGGCACCTATGACCATCCGCCCATGGGTACCACCAGCCTGGCCCAAGATGGGATGCACCTGATGGCACCGCGCTGGGGAAGGATAACCTTTCCCCAGAGTATTTGCTCCTGGGCAATCCCGGGGAGCCTTTCTACATCCCAGGGACCTTTCTACATAATTTAATATGACTGCTGATATTTGCCGAGAGTCACAGGAGCAGGAATGCCAGACCAACGGCCTCCTGCGGAATCAGCATTCATGCACGGCACTCTNAGGTAAAACTAGGTACTCATCCAAGCCCCATTAAAGTATGGCATGCACCTGCCTGTTTAATCAAGTATTAGATATGCTGCAACATCAGTGTTACAGACCCCTGGGAGAATTACCAATGCCCACATAAGTAAATTTTTTAAAGAATTCAAGACTTTAAATAGCGATACTGAACTCTTATTTAGTCACATCTCTAAAGGTTTTCACACTCATGCATTGCTTAGTATTAACATGCTGTGTTTATCTCCGAGTACCAAACTCCTTTCTATCCAAAAAAATGATATTGAAAATGCATAAAAGCAACATACTGTGAATAAACAGCTTATCTTGGGGGAGAAAGATAAAATTCACAATACTAAAAATGGGGAAAACCTTCTTCACTGCTGAATTTACCATTTATAGATTAATCTGTCCATTGTGCTTCCATGAAAAGCTTTTCTGGCATTCCACTCAGAAAAACAAAATCTACATTTAAATGAATGTAAGAGTGTACTACAGCAGGAGCCTGTCAGACTGTTTTATACCTCATTGCTATAATGTAATGTTATTGATGCAACCTAGATTATGTTTGAGAAATGAGATTGTGCAAATTTTCTCTCATATATCACCCAATGTGGCACAAAATATTAGGCTACACCATTATGTAGTTCTGAAACTATTATATGACCTTAAAGTTCCCTAAAAGGCTTCAAATTGGCATAGACTAAGAATTTGCTAAGGGTATGTTTTCAAAGGGAATAGCTGTTGCTTGTTTATGGCTTAAACATTATACTATGCCAGTAATAAAATACCAGTGATGCATGCAAATGGAAAATCGTGCTGCTTTTTTGTGGTAAAAAGGTTAATTCCTTTGGAAGAAACCAAGTCTCTGGATAAAAAGCACATCTCAGCCACCTGACTAACATGCAGACATTTCAGTACAGTTTTATTGTATACAAGTGCTAGGAAAATCTAATAATATCCCGCTTTTTTTTTTTTTTTTTTTTCCCTAGGATTCAGCAGGTAAAAGCCCTGATTGAATTTCATCTTGATTTCATTAAATATTCATAAAGGCCAATTAGAAGGGCAGCTAAGTAGGCCACCAGGCCCCCTTCCATCATCCTGTCAGAGGCAGTCCATCAGCCGGGCCTGTTTGCATTAGGGCCTGGCAGTCAATATCTTCATTCAATCTTTATGTAGTATCCCTCTAAATCACTGCTCCATCCCTCTTTACGGCTTTTACGGACAGACAAGAACGGGGAGGGGGTGGAAAATCTAATAATTCTGAAGGCAAGATGCTTACTCGGTAGAAAGCAAAAATGCAAATGAGAAAAAACATCCTCAATCAAATGTTGGAATGAAAATCTTTTCTTTAATGAGCAATGACATTGGTAGAGCACTGATTACATTGAAGAAAAACTGTTTAAAATTCATAATCAATCAAGCAAGTTTATTTTAACCTTTCATGACTAAACCTCTGGGTTACAGTTTAATTTATTGATGGTGCTTATCTCTCCCTCCAACCACTAATTTTAAAATTACAACCCATATAGAATATGCTGAGCTGAGTCGCAAAAATATATACTGATGTTTATATTCAAAGAAACCTATTAGCTCTGCCTGTATCCCTTTAAAGATTCAGTGGCCTTTCTATGCAGACCGTGTTTATATATATATTTATATGTATATACCCATATGCAGTTTATGCAGCTGAAACACATTAACTCCACTGATGCCTTGCTGAACCGAGATACCATGTACTTGTCATTTCTGCGCCTGCTTGTCAGATACAGCAGTGCAAATATTCCTTTTCTCTGGACAAGCATAATAAAATGCTCCAGCATGCCATTACACACTCACACACAGCAAAGAGCTGGTACTTCTCCTCCTTCAAATTTTATTGCCATGGCATTCGTGACAGGCTTTGTTTGGGGAGATTTCTGTTCTTTTCTATATCAGATGCTACAAATAATAATAAAAAAATTTTCCTCAAAACTGGTGGTTCCCTTCCCAAAAGAACCTAAGGCTGCCTGCAAGCAGAGGATGCGTTTTCATCCTATCCGAAGCTGTTGCCTTTACTTAAATTGCTGATATATAAATATCATCTTGTTCTACTTTTAAAAGACATTCAAGCCATCTCTTCCATCTCCCATGTGTAATTATATAACACAGTATATGGGAATATGGGCAAGTGTGCATCACATCAGTGTGTGTTTAGAAGGATGCAAACCCCGGAGTCCTAACAGGGACAAAAATCACTGAAATCTGTGGGAGTTTCCCTGCTAATTTCTATAGGCTCTTGGTCATGTTCTTGTTACATATAGCATATCCATTAACTTCTTCTCTCTCCCTTGTATTACGTTGGGTCTTTGCAAAGCAGACACTTTAAACACTTTCCTGCACAGCAAGAACAGGAAATGTGACCTGCTTCCTTCCCATAGCATTACTCAAGTGTTCACTTAAACAAGCTTCATCTAATCCTTAATTAGCATTTGCCTAGTTTTTCTTTCCTTTTTTAAAAGAACTATTTAATTACTAACTACCTACTTCTTCTAATGACAAAGAAATTGAAGGATGAATATCACTGAGAATCATTAACAAGTACAGGAGAAAATTGTATGCCTTTATTATACAGCTTCACCCAAAGACACTTGATGATCTAAAAAGGGATGCTGTGAAAATAAATCTATTTTTGAATAGTCCTCTCTTGTTTTCTTAGCAACATATTAGGTTATTAAAATCTACTTTTTGTATTCTTTATGTTCATAGAATTTAGCTCACTCAATTTTGAACAGAGATGAGAACAGTCATTTCTACCCAGCTATCCATCCATTTCTGTAGATATTCAGCTCCATTAATGTGATATCTAAATCCCTGGGCAATAATTCCGGCTTCACAGCCATTTGAGAGGTTGAAAAATACTGTCATCCCATTTAATGCACGCTGTAAACACTGAGAGGCAGAGATTGCCTTTCGGTCTGCGTCTGCAGGTCTGTAGCACACCTAATCCCAGAGCCGTGCAACAGGCTTCGGTCTGCCAGGGTCTGACATGCCCTCCACAAGCAGCTAGACCACGAGTATTTAGCACCCATGGGTCACATTTTAATGGAACACACATTTTCTGTCTGCTCCCTGTTCCCTTTCCTAAATCTTGATCCAGCTTCAGAAGCAATTAACTTGAAAAACAAACAACGACAAAAAGCAGCCCAGATAAAAGTTGCTTTAAGCAGAGTTCTTTGGGATACTCTGTTGTTGATTCCTAACCATCAACCACTGGCATAAACCATAAACCATCCTAATCACTCCTGGCACTACACTTCTGTTGCTTGCTTAAACTGTGAACAGAGAAAATCCCTGACCTGTAAAAAATAAGAAAAATGTCAGCTCAGTTTGCAGCTTGTGTTCAAATGATTATTTAATGACTCCATCCTGAAAAATTTACAGCTTAAGTCAACTGCTTCTCCCCATTCCACCCCATCCGTGTTAGGAAGAACTGTCAAAACACTCGCTCCCCTCTTCTATTGGCAATGGCGGCAGCCAAAAAAACCCCAACAGGGTGTAGGGAACCACCAGAAAAGCCATTGCAAACAAGACAAACTGATTTTGCTGCTATGTACAGCCGCGTGAACGTGCATTTTCAGTACTGAGATCGGTCGCTGCATCCCAAGCAGGATACGACAGAGTTAGAGAAAGTACTGAGAAGGGTTTGCAACAATTAAGATGATGGAGAAACTGTCTAATGAGAAAATCTTAAAAATGCCATGACTTTGGACAGGAGACAGATGTGGGAGGATGCGATTGATGCTCACAAACCCCTGGAAGAGGGGAAGATGGATTCTTGGTCCAAATTCAGACCAGCAGCAGCATTACTCACCAACTCGCACGCTATTAACCCAGGTGCCACTGTTCTTACTGAAACTGGAGGGATGCAAGCTGAAACCAGACAAAAGTACCTTTCTAAACAGGAGGTCCTGAACTTCTGCCATTGGCTGCCACAGGAGGTTGTGGAGGCAGGAAATTTTGGCAGGTTCAAGATGAGATCAGAGAAATTCATGGACAAGAAGTCCATAAACAAATACAACCAGAAAGGGGTAGAAAGACCTTCTCTAACGTCCCTAAACCAGCATGTGTGGATGCCAAGAGGTTATAAGGGGAACAGAACTGGAGGTAGGGGTAAAGCTCAAAAAGCTGGGGAGGAAACATCTCCTGACACGTACCCAGGGGTTACAAAGCAATATACAGAAGTCAGTTTGGAGTAAAAGACTTTGCAATGTCAGAAAACAGCAGTGAGAGAAATGGAAACTGAAATACACTGGGAAAATGGTTTTCAAAGGTCTAAAAGGGTGGTAGATATCCAACTGCAGATGGACAGGAATGAGTCATTTGTTGCCTCAGTTCTGCTTGTCTGTTAAATGAGGTTTATGCTATTTACCCTGACAGAAAACACAGAAGCTTAATTTGTTATGTTTCAAGGAATCTTTGAGAAGCTGAAATGCAAATTGCTGTGAGATGGATCCAAAATGTGTGTAAGTCAGTATGCTAATTTTCAATAATTTCCACAAGTTTGGTTCATGCCTTCTAAAAGCTAGCTTTTATCACTGCATACTGACTTTAGTAGTAACGCACTTAATAACAGCATTTTTTTTTGTAAACCATGCTCTCATCATCATCTGATGGTACAGAGTGATGGATGTGATGGATGAACTTCTAAGTTCCCACAGTTCTGGCCTAACTGGAATTGGAAGTCATTGCCAAACAGCAATCCTAGTTCATCAGAAAAAATTAAAAAAATATATTTTTGCCTTTTCTTGTTTTTTATTTTATTTCTATATATATAAGGAGAGCTAGTCATATGGAATATCGATGGCTAGTTCTGAATAGAGAAAATCTATTCAGGAGAAGGCCTTAATGATTTTTGGTAATTAGATTTGATTACTGATATACATGTCAGAAAGAATCAGAGAAACCTGAAGGAGTGGGGCCTTATTTTGAAGAATATTTTTTTTTTTCTGTTTGCATTTCTGCATTCTTGGAGATTTTTGTCCATATACATACATTTGTTTTCCCTCATTAAGCAGCCTAGATATACCAAGAGAGAAATAGGAATGTTTTACTTTATCCCCCAACAGCAAATGCAATCATGCTCCCTCGCTGATTTGTGTTTGGAAATTACCATTCTAATCCAATAGTTTAATTTTATTATACCCTTCAGTCTAACAGACCAGGCAAAGAATGTGTAATCACAAACAAAGGGCCAAATCCTGCTTGCCATACTAATGGGAGTAGTCCCACTGATTATAATAGGGCCACATGCAAGCCTTCCCCTTAACTAATAGGAAATAAGATAAATATATTCAGAATCTACTATTTTCTTTGGGCTTTTAATGAGGCATATTATTTAATTTTTTCAAACCCAGTTTAATGTAGTGGTTAAAGTACAACTGGAGTGAAGAAAAAAATAGAAAAATCTTTCTTCATTGAAAAGCGCAGGCAACATGATGTTTAGCTTATGCTGGGATAAAAGGGCCAACTGCTTCTAGCTATTTGGAAACTAGTATTTATATCTCAGTACTTGAAATGTTTAAGTATAATATATTTTAGGATAGTTTGGCTAAAGGATCCCTGTGGACTTTTAGGCCTAAACCCACCATGCTTTTTAAAGGGGTTATTTGTAAATCAGAATGATGATCATGACAGGGCTGTGTGTGAAATCACTCTAATTAGTCTTTAGTCCCTCCTTTTGTACAGCATCAGCCGGTGCTCAGCCCACACCAAACCCCTCTGACCTGGGCCCAGCTCACACCAGAGACCACAAAACAAAGTATGGGGGGAAAAACAATCCTACTATTTTATTTCCTAATTTCCCAACCTAATATTCTGGAAATTTCTTCATCAAGGCTTCAAGAAATGAAAATGTCTGCTGTAAAGTGCATTGGAGGACTTGTAAAAGATGTCAGAAAACCTAAAAAGCAGACTTGCAGACAGATGTGCTGAATACTCGCAAAAGAAGACAAAGAATGAACAATACAACTGAAAACTAAACTCTGGAAAACTACTGTGCAGCTGTTCTACTGATGCAGTCTACATACAATCAATCCCAGGCTAACAACTTACCTGTAAATAATCTAAGTGAATATTTATTCTTTTCTAACTTTTTGTATAACCAAAAGGGAAATGTTTGCAAAACAAAATTCACAATAGAAAAGATATAGAAAAAGGGTGGAGCAATTTTTTTAATATATTTGCCTGAAATAGTTAATTCTCAGAAGAGTTTCAAGACATGGGTAACTCTGTATAAAAACGAAACTTTTCAGTCCTCGCTTCTTAAGGTATATTTCTGTCAGCTGAGCAAAGTCTTTATCCAGCTCTCTGATTTAGTATACTACAAACCAAACACAGCTTTAAAACCATCACACTTATACATTATCAGGTTATATGTGCACATTTTGCTTTTCATTCTTGACTAGATGTTATTTACACAGAACATCTTTCCTTGGACTCATAAAAACGTCTAACTGGCTGTGTTCCTGATATACAAGAGTCAGTCAATATAAAAGATGCAGAATAAACTGATGACCAAAACTTGGCTTTTCCCAGCCATCATGAGCAGGGTAGTAAAAATGATTCAAACATGCTAACACGAGCCATCCTGGCAGTTTGATGGCATCATTGTTTCCCAAAAAGGACATCCATACGGAAGCCTCTGCACTATTCACTACAACAGGCTGTTTTTATAAGAGTAAATATATACAAACTTGCTAAGTGCAGTGGCTTGCCAGAAATCAAGACTAATCCAAGCAATATCACTCTTCAAACATATATAATATCCCTCATTCTTGCAGTCTTCCTAAGAAAGCCTGGGGACAAATACAACCATATGGCACATCCCTACTCCTTTAGAGGATGAAGTCTTTTCCAAAGTCAGGGTTCTTTTCCAGATGGTATCTGTCCAAGAGCTCCCTCTCTTCAACTTTAGACCCAATATAAGGTTAAGGAGGACACAGCCTTTTGTTGCTAGCAGAGGCAAATTTATGTTTTTCAAGCCCATATTCCAGTTACTTAACTTATATTACTGATATATCTCATTTAAGAGGTTAGAGTCCAGTTAATGAGAAGAGACAGACATCTCCAGAAAGCACCTGAGCCAACAGAGGCCCAGATTCACTCTAGAATCCCTGAACAATGAGAAAACTTTGACCAAGTTCCTAACAACTTGGAACAAATGTTGGCAAAACGCTTAACTAGGATCAGGAAGGGCAGGAGCCATTTACAGAGCAGACTGATATCATAATCCAAACCAGAAAGCTGCCAAGTATCATTAATCCTCTGCACTCCTTTTTTTTTTCAAGCCAATGCCAGTTCTATAAAGAAAACCAAACTGCACAAAGTACTTCAGACTCTCTGCAACAAAGCAAGACAAAATAAAGACCTAAACTCACCTTCCTTCTTCCCTCCCTCCATGACAATAGCACAGGAATGCTTTCAATTTAGCACTTCCATACACATCTGTTCATCTCTGAATGACAAACTGATAATTTGGGAGGTAAGATGTGCAAGTTAGCGACTCCACTATTCTGCTGGTGATGAGAGCTACATGAACCTGCAGTGGGTTTTCTCATCAACCCACAATTTAATCTGAAGGAATTATGACTTTCTGAGTCTTTGGGGTTTATCTACTACCAAACACCTAACAAAAATGCATTGTATCAATTCTGTTCAAAAAAAACATACATAAAACTGGTCATCGTCTCTAATTCTCAAACTAAGTTACATGTGAGCATTAATGGCTATGGATGATGTGGACACGAACTAGACTCAACTTATTTTTTCCCCCAGGAATGACCTGTTGCATCTCAAAATGTAAATGAACAAACAAAAACTAAACAACAGCCATGTCCTCAAAATTATTAGGTCTCTGATCTTCCTGATGTTTCTTGTCTTTTGGGTAACAGAGTGAAACAAACTTTTTCTTTTTTACCTAGGAAAGAAAGAAAGACAAGGATTCCAAATGCTTGGAAGATAAGTAGTCTCTTCCCAATACGTATATAATTCTCCCAAGACCTCACGTGGAGAGGTTTTTTTTGACACAGAAGCTTTGAAGCTGAGATGCAGACTCAATGAGACCAGGAGCTGCAGTCTCCAAAGCTTCTCCCTACACCAGAATCTGGGAAGCTGTGTTAGGAAGTCAGTGAAAAAAAAGCCAAAACAGCTTTAAGTGAGCACATGTCAAAGGAGTTTGGGAGATCAAGATGCAGACAAAAATCACAGAGGACAGAGCTGTCACAGAACTACAAAAATGTTAAATACCATTAACAAGAAATACAGATAATATCTTGATTAGGCTCTGCTAGAGGTGAAAGTTGCGTGACCAGCAAAACATCTTTCCCCTGTAAATGAATGCTGTTCAGTGCTGGGATTGTAGTTATTCTAGTTATTCCTCTACTATGATTTGAGAGCCAAAAATCTGCTAAAGGATTTCCTCCCTTCATGCACAGCACATGAAATCCTGCAATAAGAACTCAACACTGAATAACATGAAATCCCAGAGTAAGAACTCAACACTGAATTAATACAAACGATTAGTATGTGTTGGTGAGAGATGCACACATTTTCCTCCAACTGGAGCTACACACACTTTCAGCTGCTAATATCTAATTCACAAAGTCTGAATTTCAGCCATTATATAAGCAAGGATAAGGATTCACGGGTAGCTACAATGTGGTATACCAAGGCAAGCATGCCAGATTTCTATTATCATGGCAAAATTTCATGACTATATTAAGCCAAGTTGCTTGACAGCTATGAAAAAGACAGCTTCATCCACTTTTATCTGAACACTGACCTTTTCAAGAAATAATAGGATATATCCTGCCATCATTCCTCACATGAAACTCCTGTCGAGGTCAATAGGAGTTTGGCGTAAAAATGTGAAATCAGTACTTGGCCCATAATGTTTAGTGCCGCATAACAGGCTATTGGGAAAGGATCCAATGTTAAGCATCAGTTCTCATTAATTACACTGCAGATACCATTTCTAAAGGCTTTCTATCATTCATTGTGCAAATTAAATACGGAGAGCCAGATCCTGAGCTGATGTAAATCAGAATATGCTGAGGAAGTCAAAGAAATAAGGTCAATACAGACCTGTCAATGAACTCAATACAGATAAGTCAAATTACACCACAGAGAATCTGGCCCAATGAATAATTCTCCTGTCTAATCAACATTGCAGATTTTTTGTCTGCAGTGGCTGATCTTTGCTGCATACCCTGTGCTTCTTCACACGTGGAAGGTCAAAAGATGAAATTGGTGGAAACCCTGTTCAAAGAATATACAACAGAAAGCTGAAGCACGAATAAATCCACTTCTGGACTATAATACAGCATTTTGCCCCAGCATAATAAATAACTTTCTCTTTTAAATTCAGTAATTTTGATTTTTGTCATTAAGAAGCTTTTATACTGTCTTAAATATTGTAATTTACCATGTTACAAGCTTCTACTTGTCAGAATCAGAATAGAGGGCAGGATCAGTTTTGTAACTCATCTACTTACTGTGCTGAATTTTACAGTCCTCTGAGTTATGTGCAAAAGGAAAGAGCTTTAACATTTATTCTGAGATGAAGCCACTATTAAGTATGTATCTTTCTTTCCTCTATCTGAAACTGAATTATCCATTCTGGAGACCTGACTAATATATCTGGATCCACATTCCCAAGAAATATATTTGAACTACCTTTACCACTTACAAGCTTTTAACGTAAGTATTTCTGGATGTCAAAAGCCAAAAATTCTCTACACAAGCATCCAGTGAAAGAGATAAAAACATTTGGAGAACAGCTTTAATTAAGCTGTAGAAATCATTTTTCCAAGTCACAAATATTACTATTTTTAGTAATAATAACTCATAGGACTGCTCTGCACTAATGAGAAGACCGGACTCTGCAGCACTAAGCTCTGCGCAAAGGCGACCATCCCCTCCCCAAAAAAGTAACGATCCAAGGAATAATTCCTGCCAACCCCTGCTAAACTCCCGAGAACAGAGCCTAGCCTGCCATTGAAGTGCACTGCAAAAGCTGAATTAATATTTTATGTTAAGTCGTCCCTTCTCTGTGTATAATTTGGGCACTAACGCTTGCAGGAAGTCATTACTACCCTGGTATTTATTTTGTAAGACCAAAAAACCGAAGCATGTTTAGACGTTCCAGCATCCTGACTCACGTAGAGCAGCACCAGATGGAGCAATTTCTGCTGCTTCTGGGAGGGCCCCATGGCAAAACCAGGGTGGTGGCCTCCTCCGCGCTTGTAATACACTTTCAACCTGTTTGAAAGCCATCAAAGTACAAAATGATCTTAAATACAGAACCTGCAGGACAACATTTCAATTAAAAAGCTTTTAGGAAAGAGCTTGGAGAGCATCTATAATACATTTCTAAAGGTCTCGGAAAGGAGGATGGGTCACATGGGCAGTATGGTAAATCGGGTTAAAGAGAGTTTCCCCAGACAGCTCCAAGCAAAATGAAAGTGATTGGGAACGTCACAATTAATTAATAATTAGTGCCAATCATAATGCCTTTTACAGTATCTTTATCTCAGAGGATCCTAAAGCACTTTATAATTCCTACGTCTTTTATCTCTAATGTGTTGCCATATTTCCGGGAAAGCATTGCACTAATGCACTGTACACAGCAGCACAGCATGAAACTTTGCCAAAATCCCAGAAAGTAAAGAATACCACCAACCTTCTTCTGGCTGGAATTTGGGCAAGAAAACTTTGTGCTTGTGGCTAAGCTAGCAGAGTACATTTCCAATAGTTGCTATTCAGTAACTCTCTTGCCTCAGCCCCAAATCAAGAATTTTTAGCACTATTGTGCATTTTGTAACAACTCATATCATATCAGCTCAGACGTGGAGCTGATATGATGAATCAGTAGGATTTGACAATCCAAAATCCATGTGCTATCCTGAGGCTTCCTGTGCAAGTACTATCTTAGATCAAGATTATTTGGTTTATGAGCCCTGAAAATATCCCAGCCCTGCTGCCATAGCAAACCACACACTCCTCTTACCAAAGAGTCAGTGATCTACCAGTGTCTTTTGAAACCTTCCTAATACCTAAAAGTCTGAGGAAGATGACAGGTAGTGAAATGGATAAATAAGCTTTAAAAAATAAAACAATAATAGACAAGGAAATAGAGGGATTGCCAAAGAGAAATCCTTCTGGACATAGCTCTGAGAAATAATTTTGCTTAATCGATATTACACAAAGATGTATCTTAAAAATAAGGAAGCAAATCTAAACAAAATCCTGTCACCATGTATAAAACATTTCCACTTGGTTCATACGTCAGTATCTTCCTACATATGTGCCCTGACCCCTGTGTCATTCTTAAAAAGAAAAAAATCCGATAAAAGAGCAATGCAAAGTTAATCCTTTGCCCTCGAGGAAGCCTGTGAGGGAGCACGTCTGGCGTCAGCGGGATGCAAAGCAAAAGGGAAAGTGCTTCCTTCCCCTAAACACAGGATTTTGTCCGGGGAGGAGTTTGCACTCTGTGACTGCACATTTCCTCCCCTCGCTTTCCATGCCTGGAGGCTAAAAGGATGTTTATGTCGCAAGAGTTCAGACTAAGAAAATGATGCACCTGTAAAGAAGAGTATATACAACTTCACTTGAAATCCTCAACAATCATCTCTCTTTTTTCCAGTCATAAAACTGAAAATTCACTGTTTTCACAGGGAATTTTCTAATTTTGATGATAGGAGGACAAATAGCAGCTTAGTTTCTCAAAGACTAATTAATCAACTTACTCTAATTTAAAAATCAGTTGTTCTATTGACTTCAGCAAGTCTCAGGCCGGGACTGCTTTCCGGAGCATGAAACCCTCTGTACCCACATTAGGTTGTCTAGGTCAAGCCTCTACTTGGCCTTTGAATTGCTCCTCCCCAAGCACCAGGCTTCCAGACCCACTTGTTGTGTTTCAGGAAGCAGTGCAGGAGAGCATTGCAGTGCTACACAACCTACATTACCTGTTTTTGCCTTTTCCATCATTCCCTAGAAACCATCCAAGCTGTGCAGTGGGGATTTCCTCCATCCCTAGGCACGGCGCGCGCACAGAGGATTATTTTATCCCGCCGTTCAGCTGCCAGCTCATTTTCTGCCGCTCTTTATAAAACAACATCCTAAGTAGCCTATTAGCTTTAAGGTCAAAATCTTTGTCTGTTCTCTAAACCTCCTCTCCCGCGTCCCCTCGCCTCGCGCTTCCTTCCCTTTCCCTGCCCTTTCCCATCCATTATCCCGCGCCGGCGGGACCCCCCGGTGCCGGTGCTCGGCTCGCTCCGCGCGCTCCGGCCGCTGCTCGCCGCCGTCTTCATTCATCACCAAAACGCTCCCTCCGGCCCTGGCAACCGGGCGGCCAGCGAGGAGGCAATTACCAGCCCAACGTAGACGCAGACGGGAGGCTGCGGGGAGTTGTTAGGAGCCGCAGCGAGAGGCACCCGGGCTATTTCCACGCAAGGGTAGCTGTCTACTTGTTTGTGGGTTGGTATGTGCTAATGACTGCCCTTATTCACTCCTTTTTCCTTTTTAACGAGCTATGCCAGACCAAATATACGCCTAAACAAACTCGGGATGCGTCAAGGGGAGCGGTGGTTTTTAGCAGCCCCCAGGTGTGCAGTGCGGGGTGAGGGGAGCTTTCCCCCAACTTCTGTCTCCAGGATCCCAGGGGTCTGGAGCCATCGTGCTCTTTGGCTGCGGGAGGTTTCCAGGAGCCTCTTCTGCTGCCCAGGAACCTGTCCATAAGCCCCAAGCTCATATTCCCAATCCGCTTGCTGATTCCAAACATTGCTAGACCCTCTCCAAGTAGCCCGGCATCTCCCAGGCCCTGACTTGCTTTTCTGCCTGTTCTCTGCATTACTTTCGAAATCATCTTGAACAGAGATTTTTCCTTTTTTTCTTTTCTTTTCTTTTCTTTTGTTTTCTTTTCTTTTCTTTTCTTTTCTTTTCTTTTCTTTTCTTTTCTTTTCTTTTCTTTTCTTTTCTTTTCTTTTCTTTTCTTTTCTTTTTTTGGGCAAATTCCAAGAGTTCTCTGCTGTTTTATATTTATTTCCCTCCTCCATAAACACTTGCTTTAGAATTTTATTCTTTCACCAGGGAACTAAAGCTGACCGGTGTTGTTATTTAAAAAAATATTTATATTTACCGGGAAAGATCTTTCCTGTACCGGCCGGAAAGTTCTGCGTGGCTTTTGCATCTGCTCTCCAAAGCCTTAATCTTTAAAAGTGCTCATGAACACGGCAAATGTCTCAATGCTAACTAATTCTCTGGCAGATTTGGGAGTTAAATTCAAGCAGCACTTATCTCCCCATCAATGGGAGGGATTTATCTTATTACCTATCGTTGCCATTGACAAGAATTGGCCCTGTAAATTTACAGCATGTAAAGGGAAACAGATCCAACTAAAACTTTTCATATAAAAATAGAGCTTTGATCAAAGCAATCCAGACTTGTATTGTGAACTGTTATAGTGAGAATACTGCATATCGCAAGCAAAATAATTGATATACTGAAAGAAAGCCAAACAGATCATTTAAAAAAAAAAAAAAAAAGGGAAAAAATCTTTCCTACCACAGAGTTAAAAAGACCTTGCCCCTGGATTTGTTTGCAGTGCTTTGCTTAAGGTTTAATTCTATTGATTACACATTCCATTTTCCAAAGTGCCATTTGCCTGAAGGAGCAGGTGGTGTTTGCTGTTTCCATTTAACTGATATATTAGCCATGTGGTGCACTGCATCAGTGGGCAGTATTAATCAATTTACGGCAAGATGACAGAGAGAATCACTCACAGCAAAATTGCAAGGGGGAAAAAAAGGACAAAAGCAGGAAAATAATGACCACTAATGGGGAACTTGAAAACAGAGAGAAAAAAAAAATCTGTACTTTTAATACTTCTCTTTTCTAGCAAAGGGAATTGGAAGAATTTAGGAATGGTCGGTGTTTGTAAGACGACAAACACTGCTGTGTCCAGTGCAAGCACTCTGCTGTTTGGCACTGTGTGATGAATACACAGTTCAAGATCTGAGACATTTCCTAAGCATCCCCTCCTTTAAATGAAGGTAAAATGCACCATGCAAGAACAAAGTTGGTACAGGGCTTCCCTTGGAAGATGCATTAAGTTTTTATATGTGAAAACCATTTCTGTGTGCACTAGTCTATATATTATTTTAATAAACTTTTTTGAATTTCTGAATCTAACAGCTTTAGGACACTGAGGTGATTAGGGTTTCAAATCAGCAGGTTCCTCCTACTCATCAGAGTTTATTTTCTTTCTAAAACTCAAACAAGTTGCATGTTGTCTCTGTAATTACACTTCTTCAAAAATACATCTTGATTTATATTCAGCGGAAAAACAGAAAAAGGTAAGTGCAGAGGTGAGCAAATGACTTCATATTGGTTTGAAATCTGGAAATTCAGATCTCTCTTCAAAACCCACTGCAAAGGCACCAGAGTAACATTTATCTGCATAGTTTTGCACTCCCAAGTGCCTTCTTTGGGAAGAAAAAAACTCGCATCCCTTTCTGTAGTCACAAACACAGCAACCAAAGGGAGCAAAAGGAAAGCGGCTCTCATGGCCGGTACAGCAGGATGTGGCTACTAACTGTATTGATAACATAACCATGCGGCAGGTGGGTTTTGGTCTCTATTTATACATTAAGCACCGGACAGACCTTTGAGCATCTCCTTAGCCCCAAGACTCTCTCCCACCTCTCAACCATGTGTAAATGTCAAAATAAATAAATAAATAAAAAAATAAATCCACTTTTCCTCCTGGGGAAGGAAAAGTAAATAAATATTGTATAAAATATTGTAATTCTAGCAAGGGAGATGACCTCAGAGACAATGGCAATCGCTGCACTGCTTGGGACAAGCTACGTGAGGAGCAGGGGGAAAGCTCCAGAGCAGGGAAACACAAGCAGGGAGGGGAAGCACACAAAGATGCAGCAACAAGGTAGAGCCAAGGTATGTAGGATGTTTCTGCAGTCTGTGGAAAGAATATTGTACACATGGTCCAAACACCAGATGGGATAAACGTGGAAAAGGGTGCGCAGGTCTATAGCCACCTAAGGTTCCCACCTGGAAGGCTGAACTTTTGCTGTAAATACACAGTACACAGCCATATCCCTGTGGCATATCTTGTGTGCTCCAAAAATGTCCTATAATAGCAGGTAATTAAAAAATAAATATGTTTAATCCAGAAATAATGAAAAAAAAAAAAAGAAATATGAACATTTCGCAATTTGAACAAGAGCCTCAAAAACCTCAGAGCTCAGAAAAAAACATTGTGGTAATGTAAGTTTAGCCAAAATGCGTGTTTCACGTAGTTTTGTTACAGAAAGGAGCTAAAATTCAACAGCAGCCACTAAAATTCAAGCTAAAATTGTAAAGACTGTGGACCCCTGTAAGAGGGAAGACATCACTTAGGAAAACTGTCAAATGTCCCTAAGAGGCAGGTAATTTATCTTCCCTGTCTCCTATGCACAGGAAACCCCAGAAGCTGACTTATACCTGCGTGTCTGTGTGCTTTTGCTTGTCTAATATTCTATCTTGTCTAACATTCTATCTATTCCTTAATATTGCAAAGTTCCATGATACACTGCAACTACGCTTCATAAATTAACAAATAATAATAAAACACTGCTTGAGGAACCTGTCTAAATGATATAATATTAGCATGAATCATCCCATTAATAAGAACCAAGGACATATTCTACAACGGAGTAGGATATTGCATAATTCAATACAATAAAGTTATAACAGCTCTCAGTAGCACCACGTCATTAAATAAATTTGGCTAACTTTTCAATTAGACACCACTTTCTGGATTTAACAAACTTGCTAATCGTTTGCTTTTATATCTTTTGTGGTTCTTCTTCGCATCTCTGGACAAAAGAGCAGTTTGAACATCTGTAAAAAATTGCAGGGTGTAAGTGGAGATGATAAGAATGTGAAAAGCAGCCCTGGGAACATCACTTTAAAACATTAAGTGGAATTATATATGGGCTAGTTTACAGACTAGGGACTTGTAAAGGAATTTTCTTTTATCCTCACATGGTACTTCATAAGAAAGCCTCATCAGGAAACCATTTCTATGCTAGCTTATAGTGCTAGCATAGAAATTGCCCTTTTAAATGAATCTCATGGACCAAACCCTTTCCTTGCTCTTTCCTTAACTATGTCTAAGAGCATATTTTGGAAGAAAATGCAAAAAAGCCCCAAAGCCTTACTTTAGACAGCTGTTCAGGTAAGGTTCCTCCCTCTGATGTCTTCCTAATTCCCCAAATAAAATATTTGAATGCTGCAGCATATGGTTTAATGTTATCTGAAACTTGTTAGACTACGGGAACTCCAGGTACTCTAGACACACAAGGCTGCAATTGTGCGGGGAATCTCTCTGTAGTTTTGGTCTCAGTCACACCTTGTGGCCAGGAGTTTCACGTTGGATTCTTTACACATGCACTAGGCTACACATTAAAGTAGCAGCAGGTATTCTTGCCATACCGTGGTTGACTATTATTTTTCCTAGAGCCTTATGTCTGTTTGCTGTAATGAACTACGTAAAAGAGAAGACGCTTCCCTCTTCCTCCCAGAGCAGGCCCATGTTCCACGGGACACGGGAGCCCACGTGGAGCTGGGAAGGATGAGTCCTAATTAAGAGATAATGTCAGCAGCAGAACTTTGTCACCGGATAATGATCCCCTGCTGGTACATAAATACGGAAGCAAAACTTAGGCAGTTTTTGAAAATAAACAGTGAGGTGATGCCAAGTTGTTTATATTCAGAAAGGGAAACATTCATCCCATTGCAGTATTTCTATTTCTTTTCTTTTCCTTTTTTTTTTTTCCTCTCTAATTAAATAAAAACAATCCTTGCCCAAACAAACAAAAAAATCCTCATTCATGCCCTTGGTCTTGCAAGCCACCATGAATGCACAATCCTCACCGAAATCAAAAGCCAGCATTTTAAAAGAGTACAACTAAATCCACAGAATGAAAATAACAGGGTTTTGAGAATGTGGTCAAAAAGTTTAGCTATGATTACTAATATTTTCCCACATACTAATAACCAAATTACCAGCTCTGAGTCAAACTACCTTCTGTGGCAAAACACCTTTCTGCCCATGGATATAAGCCAGTAGGCAATTTCATTTCGTGTTTTACATTCATGTATATGGACTCAGTGGGCAAGTTCTGCCCCTGTAACCTGTCCATTACCTGCTTATAGTTGGAACAAGTGAACAGAAAGCAGCAGAATTACAAGGTGAAGACTATAAGCAGAATCTGCTTATTAATGCTTTCACTGCTTATTTCCTCGATTTACAATTGCTTGGTAAATGGCAACAAGGCACAGCACAGAAAATACACTGAGTTTCAAAAATCTGAAGAAAAGAAGCCTCCAAAGACGAGCTCTGTGAGTGAGTTTGCCTGTGTCAGCCACCAGCAATTCTCCCTTTCCCGTGCACCGGGGAATCGGTGACTCATGGATGCACGGGGAGAAAACAGCGCGGCGGCTCCTGCAAGCGAGATGAGAAACACCAAACCTGGTGCCTCTCGCTGACCTGAGCTGCAGTCCCAGCCCTCAGCCGCCTTTCCAGCCCTTGCCCAAGGGATACATCCTTGCTCTTTTCTCTTGCACAACGCGTGAGCTCCAGAAGGGCTACCATAGAGGTCTATGTGCAGGTGACAAGTTCTCCGGTACCCTGGGCCGGCCGTGGGTGCCCATGGCACTGGCAGGCGTCGCTACCAGCCCATCTCGTCGGCACCAGCACTCGGGCTGCTTCCCTAAGACCACCAACAGCGTGGTAGGAGGAAATGCCTAAAAAATGCCATGGAGCAGCGACATTCCAACAAGTGGGGAGCAGCGCGGGCACGCCAGCAGTTGAAGCTACTCTCACATATCAGACCCAGTGCACAAAGCCTCAGCTGCTCCCTTCACAATTCAGGTTCCTTTCTGTCCTCAGTTACGGACGGATCCTGTCAATTGACAGTGGTCACTGATTTTTTTTTTTTCCTGAGAATAAGTTTATTTTTACTTAAAATATTAAATGAATCCAGCATACTTCTTTATTGCTTTTCTATTCTTTTTTTCTTCTTCCTTTAAGATGGTATCCAGCTCCTGGAAAAAATATTTAGGAAAACTAAGATGTGTTTTCTTCGGGGCATATGCATCACAGAAATGCACGTATGTAAACAAAATATATGTGTATATATAAAATAAAAAAAATAGAAAGGGATAATGCAATTTCTAGTGGCAGTGTGCAATGCCCAGTGAATACAATTTTAATATTTTCCCGTGCACATTTGCTTTGCTTGACATTCCTCCCTTGGAAACCGCCGTTTAGTCAAAACTAAATCAACATGTCAACGTTTTGCTTACCCTTAAACAGCGCTATTTTTTACGGTGATTGCGGTGCCGCTTCGCCGTCTGCCGCCCCACGCGGTGGCCAGGGCACTCGGGATGCTGGAGTATCCGTGGACCCTGCACCCAGTGAGCACCCGTGTCGCCCGCCGGCTCCCTTCCTGCTTGATTAGCTCTTGGTTACCTCAGTGATAGTGTCTGGAGGCCCTGATTAATGCACAATAATGGTACATCTCGCTGGAAAGATAAGCTTATAGAAGATCAATTAAAGAGGGGCAATTTCACAGGCTACAAGCGAGAAGAATGGTGCTCGCAGCCTCTTTCTTGGAGCTATTTTTTAATCAGTTTCTTCTGCCTGCTCCAGGATTTTCATGTAAAACAGTAACTATCATATGGGGAAAAAAAAGAAATACCCTGAAAATGAAAGGTGACGGTACCTATTAAAATTACAAGGCAAAATGAACATGAATCAAGGTCCCTGAACATTCCTTCAGCTGTCAGGAGGTTACAAATTCTGCTTTGATGATAAGACAAGAAGTTTTTTCAAATGCAAACTTGCCATAAATGGTACATAGGAGAATGCCATTGTTTCATGCAATTACATTGTTGCCTGGGCAACCATGTACAAAAGTTAATGTAAGTACAGGTTTAAAGACGAAGTGTCTCCTAAATTGGAATAAAAACCCACTTAATAGTATAGATGATCCACAGGAAAAAAAAATGACCTGCATGTAACTATAAAAAGACCTCTTCTTCAGCAGAAGATTATAAATTAAAGGTTACCTTCCTCCTCCAGCTTTTAGTCAGTCATTTTAATAATAATAAAAGCAAAAGTCTTCAGGTACTATATCTTTAATAGATGTAATAATTAAAATTTTAAGAAAATGAATATTAATTTTCTATGAGAATATTTTAGAGAGATTCATCACGTAAATAATGAGGATTTCAGAGGACAGCTGTTGTTACGAGGGCTTTCTGAACAGACAACAAATTATTTTGCCCCAGAGCTGGTACCATAGGCAAGTATTTTACTGAAATGTATCCAGAGATCATTCTTCCAAAAAATATATTTAATACGGATGGGGGAGGGAGAAAGCCTATATTGTACTGGGCCATCAGTTTTATTACTGGAATGACTGCGCTTCTTCCTATCATCAGCCTGGGTTTAATGGCAGAATTACGGCCCATTATGTCTATTGCAATGACTTCTCCAGAACAGGGTGGCCAGGGCTATATTTGGATGTGGAACTAAACCACACGGCTGGATGGATTCTTTAGGGTATTTTGCATCCCTGGTCACACGCCAAACTGGAGAAGTGTCCAGAAACCACGAGAAAGAGAGGTCGTGAAACAGCAAAAAAATGGAAATAAAGAAAGTAAAAGATCTCCCTATCATGTATTTCTATTTTTTAGACCAAAATATAATCTGCAAAGAACTGTGCATTTACACCCCTACTAACAGGGGTTTTTGCTGACAGCTGCTGCCTCCAGGACCTCTGACGATGCTATGAAAGGCAGGAAAAAAAATATCTGCAGAATAAAAAAAAAAAGTATATTTTTTTCAATTTGGAGGGAAGATTAAAAATATTCTTACTACTATCTTTTCTTTCTGAATATTTGCATTCTTTTTGAAAGAAGAATAAACTACCATGCAGCCTTTGTCACTACATCCTCAAAAAAGAACATCCCCAGTATGCAGGAGGGACAAAACACAACATATTGAAAGGAAAAATGCAGTACAGCGCTACTTGAGACATGGACGATGTGACCTAGCCGGTATTTTCCTTCTCTCGTTTCATTGACTATAAGAGAAATGGTAGAAGTGCATAATAAAGCCCAACACATAGTCACCAAGACACCAAGGAACTGAAATACATAACAGAAGAATACAATTTTCCCTGTGTTAGGAAACAGCAACTATATTTTCCTGAAGAAAATGTCAGGTAGGAAGAAAAGAGATTTCTGGCTGATGTTGAAAGAAAAACCTCTTTGTGCTAATCCAGTTGGGCATGATTTTCACGAGTGCTGAACACTTAAAACCCCACTCGAAGTCAATAGAAGCTGAAAGTGCTCAGCACTTCTGAAAGCCGAGCCCTTAGGGAGCTGCTGAAGAACAAAGAGCAAGGAACTTGTGCCTAGGATAAACTGACTGTCAAAATTTGTAGAGCTGCCACCGTCTTCTCATTTAAACATGTTCTTAACACCTTCCTCTGCCTCTGAGTGATAGCTACAAGTCACTCCAATCTGGCACTGGCTAGGCAAGTGGCAAGCTAAGATTTCTGCTTTTATGCTAATGCATTTGTTTTAGAATTATCATCTTGCCTGTGCAACCCCACATCCATCCCCGTTTATCTATTTCATACACCTGTTGTGTGTTGTTCTCTACCCAGACTGAGGTTACCAGAATGGATACCCCCATAGAACTGCCATTACAAGTAATCAGCTCTCCTTTTTTAAAATGTATTTTTAAAGATCTCTTCAAATTTCGAACCCCACAAAAAATCTATAAATTATCCAGTTTTCAGCACAGTGGTTATTAACCGGTGCTTGTGGAAAAACAAAATCACCAAGTTAACATTACAAACCGCAGCTAATTGGAAGGTATCAATCTTTTGTGCCATCTGTCAAATGAGAGAGTTATATATCAACATGGCAAAGAACAAAACAGAATCGGGCATCAAACAAGTCTGAAAAATGAACTGGCCACTCCAACGACTGTAATGTGCTCCCAAGGAAATATGAAAAACTTAAAACATCTCCGTGCAATAAAGAAATGAGATCTTATTGGAATTCTTATGAAGAGGAAGGAAAGTCTTGGCATGACTCATAAAATAATAATAGTATGAATAATATTTTGCATTGTTTCAGCGCCTTCTATCTTGGGAGCTCAAAGTAACTTTATAAAAATTAATGGATTAAGCCTGACAATACACCTTGGAGGTGTACTATTATCTTTGTTTTACAGATAGCAAACCTAAGGCAAACAGATCGTACATCTCTTGCCAGGCTAACACTAGAGGAAAGCTTCATATACTGTCCTTGCAGAAAATGCCATTCTTCTCAGAATGCCAGTCATGGAGTATCCTTCCTCTTATCAGTGTAAGCTAGAGCCCACGGAATAGCTTTTAATGGTCACTTGAAAGAAAAATGTCTCAAGAACTACCACATTCATCCTGAAAACTGAAAGCTACACAAAGCAGAGATCCAGCTCAGTTTTCTTCCAACATCAGTTTCTACATCTTCCATATTTTCTGTTTGTCAACAGTGCTGGATAACCACCATCAACACAGAGCTCAACAGAAGACACAGTTTGATTTCTTCTGCCTAGTGGATCTCATGGAGCTTGTCTGGGGGAGAGGGAAAAGAACCCAGGTTATCCTGATGGCATTAGTGGACGTAGAACACAACATATCAGCCATAAAAAGACCAAGTCATAGAATAATTATATGTGCTTAGTTAATATCCAAAATTTATTTCAGGCCCAATTTCCTGGGAAAAGAAAAAAAAATCTGAGTGTCAAAATACACCTTTCAGTATCTGTCTTTCATTTCTGCCTAATGACATGTGCTTGGATAGTCACCAATCCAGTGCATTTTGGAAAGATCTTAATCTGTCTGAACCGGAAAAGCTGTCACACTGAGATAAGCTAAAAGACGACGATTTTACTAAAAAATATTATCTGGAAATTCTTTCTGTAGCAAGGTAAACAGTGCCAGATAACCTACTTTCTACAGAGCAAATGGAAATACTTTCAAAGGAAACCAGAGGTTGATACACCCAAATGCATATGAATTTCTCTACACCTACCTATATATTTGTCTTTATAATGACTGAGCTCCTATGTGCCAGCTTAACCAAAGCAAAATTTAAAAATCTACGTATATATGTCTGTGTGTCACTACAGTAACAGCTCACTCACACTCAATGACTATAGCTATAAATGATAGGTGAGCTTCATACTGATGAAAATCTAGCTGGAATTGGGTCCTGGGGACAAGCCAGAATTATGTGGTTCATTAAGACATTGTATTCAGCCAGGGCAGTTCTTATTGGACATAGCAAATTCTTGAAGTGTATTGTTACAGGTGTATTATTCATGTAATGACACACAAAATTAAAACAACAATGAAGAAAGACTACCTTACTACAGTGATACAAGAGGTATATTTGGGTTCCCAAATATAACACTTAAAGTTTTCCACCTTCTATAGATTTTAAAGACTAGTATGAGAGCCATGTGGATTCTGTTAAAAGATAAAAGGCGTACAGAATACTACATTATCCATTTCACCTCAATTGTAAAGCTCTAGGGATACTATATATACATATCATGCCACCAGGCCTCGATGTTGTTGAAGGATCTTTGTATCTGAAGTTCTACATCAAATCCGATTCTACTGATCTATTCAAACCTGATGAGACTGCAATATTTTAGAGAGCAATCTGGAAGCCTAGCTGATGAGTTCCCCATTAAAGAATAACGAGAGCTAAAAAGATGAAATTTCCAGGATTTCAGAACTATTTGAGTGGCAGCTGGCTTCACCCACACGGATCCTCCACATTTGGGAGCGCTAAAGCAGAAGAGCGATTTCCAGACACAGCTTTGGAAGAGGTCTTAAGTGCACGTCTATAGGGGAGCACAAGGTGCAACAAGTTTTGCTCCTTCTGTGATCGAAGTGGTAGGAAAGGAGAGGATCCCACCTGCCCTGTTATCCCTCAGTGAAAAGGCTCCCAACTCCCAGGAGCGATCACCCCAGCTAAGCAGAGCAGAGGGAGAGCAGCACGGTGGCAACACACTGACAAGGCGACTCGATTCCAATTAACTTCTCAGGCTGCAGCATCCGCGAGGCAGAGTGGGGGACACACAGACACAAGGCAGCGATACTCAGATACTCAACAGACAGGGAAATAACACAGGGAAATAAGACTGTTTGATTTGCAGATTGACTAATGCAACAGAAAATATTTCCTCATTATCATTTGATTGGACAGAAAGTTAAGGGTGAGGGGGACATATAACTAAAGTTATTTACTTCTTATAAAAACATCAGGAAAATATGAGTAGTTCAGCACCTTTTAAACAGTGGTGTGGAAGTAACAGTCAGAGGGAGCTCCTCTACTGGTCAGAGGTGTGAAAAAACAGTCCAGAAGGTTCAGGAACCACTATCGTCACCAAACAGGGGCAAAACTTGCCACCTGCCAATTAAAGCCTCGGGATTTTAAGGCTATGGGATTTCCCGAGCATTACAAGCGGAGTGGATGCAAGAGTGGGGATCTATTACAACTAACATTTTTGGTGAAAATGAGCTTCACTTCAGATCTATTTTCCCTCAGGGTTTTGAAGAAGGGGGACAGATGGTTGGATAATTTATACCATTTGGCATGTGGTTGCATTTTGGAGCGGGGGGGCAAGAAAAGAAACCGAGAGAGACAGACATGAGCTATACATATCTGAGCAGAGCTGCAGTGATTTTAGACACAGATTTGCTCAGGCAATGCCACCAGTATGTGTCACTAGACATTATAATGGCAATTTTAGATGAAAGATTGGTGACTCCTCTACAGAGACATTAAAGTGGACAATGTGAACGTGGATTTTATAAACATCACCATTTGAGGATCTCAGCTCTTGCAGAAATTTGTTTACATTAATACACAATCATGCTTTTCATCTTATACACTCTTGTCATTGGATTTTCGTTTTCAGTGACTTTAGCCCCTCTGGCACTAATTTTCTACTATTTGACTTATATGGTGAAGAAAGGGGTTAAGTTCTAGCTAATAGCCTTGATCATATCACAGATTTTCCATATGAGATGCTCATCTTTTAGGAGTTCCAGAATATATAACAATATCTAACAAGTATTGAGTCCACAGAGACACTCGGCTTAGTCCCTGTCTCTCAATCTGAGTTTGTCGGCGTTGGCAGAGGTGGGGAGGCAGCTCCGGAAGCCTCGACTCCGCTCAGTAACTAACATTTACCCTCCTAAACGCGCTCCTCCAGCAGCCACCTCAGGAAGGTCTCGGAAAAAGCCAAAGCAATCAGAATACGTAAGGAGAGCTGTGTCAAATCTAAAGCTGTAAATATTAAAAACCCATCGCATGAATATTGCAGAGCTAAATGCTGCAGGTTGGCAGAAAGCCCACGGTCGCCAGTGACCTTCGCCGGGAAGCGAAGGCGACCTCCAAACGGCGGCGCAGGGGTCGCGCGTGTTTGTGTTTATCGCGCATATAAATACGCGCCGCTCTGTTGACCGAGTTTGCGGGACATTTACAGTAGTTATTAAACCCGATCTGTATTGTTTCAACCTTTCCAGGGCTCTGCCAATGTTTGTACAGTAAATGTTCTCATCTACAAAGGAAAAGGAGGAGGAAAATAAACGCCTCCGCGCAACAGAGCGGGAGCAGCAGGGCCTCCATGGGGTGGTGGGAACCTAGACGTAGGCAAGGAGCATGGATAGCAGGTCCCAGGTGGCCATATGGGTTATTCCTATGCTGCCGGGAGCACCTCACATGTGGAATACGGGCACCCAGGGCAAGTCTGCACTCTCCAGCGGCAGCTGCTCCATGAAGGCTGCCCTCCTCTCCCCAAGAAGTCTATAGGTGGGACAGACTGTGGTGTTTCCACCAAAACCCTGCTGTGACTTGCAGGGACAGACTGGGGGAGAGGCAAAGAATTAGGAAGAACCTTTGGGAGGCTTAAAAACAGAGCTTGGACGTTCGCAGCGCAAGAGCAGTGCCTGGCTGCACTCATAAGACTTGGGTTTCAGGTGTGACACCATCTCCTCCACCTCTGCAAACCCAGGCAGACCCTGCCGCAACTAACCTGGGGCTCCTGTTGTTCAGCAAAAATCAGAGTCGTTTTCAAGGGCAGGGGGGAAAAAATTATACAGGAAGATTTCTTAGTAGTGGAAGAGCTGGTGAACACCTTAGACATATCTCTGGCACTAGAGGTTTTTATTCAGTGGGCTTTTAATTTGTTTTCACAGCGGTTTGAACAAATTGAATTTGTTAATTAAAGCGGTAAAATGAAATGCTGAACATTATTGACTAGATGCTAATTACATTAGAAGAGATATCGGGGGAGGGAGGAGTCCTTGTTTTCAATAGCCAGGACAAATCATATTAACAGAGACAAGTGATCAGTCTGAGCCTAAATTCTGCAGGGAAAAAACTGTTTACATGTTGCGGTTTAATGTTTATCATTCATGATCTTCAATTGGCAATACCAATAGAAACATGATTACTGCAGCTTGCTATTGTACTTCTTTTCAAATTTCACTCCAGTTTATAACATTCACTAAGCAGAGGTCATTACCCAATTAAATGCAATGATGCTCACTGTGCTAATCAGGAAGGACATTATTTTAAAGTTGGCCTCATGAAAATGCAAGCAGCTCACATTCCAGCTCTGAAAGGCCCTTTGAGTCTTCAAGCTGTAACTTTTAGTATTAAAAAAATTAATATCAAGTTGATTGTTTTGTTTCTTCATACTCCTTTTCCTTTTATGACCTTAATTTCCATATTAGCATATTGTTTGCAGTAAAATTTTAATTTTCTCCTCCATGTATTTGTATGAGAATGGTTTTATTCAATGAATAAAGAAACAACATGAATCTACATTGTAGTTCTGCTAATGCCTACTACACAAGCTCAATGAGGTCCCAAATCCTGGCCCCAACACGGTGGGTGTTGATTTTAAACAGCATACATTCACCATTAATCTATATGACCACTTCTTCAAAGTAAAAAATCTGTATGGTCCTATTGATTTGAAAATGCCAAGAAATCTTTTTTTCTTAAGGTGCCTGAAAATAGAACAGAGGCCCTAAACCATTTAGTTGATACTTAAAACTCTACCCTTCATGTGTAAGTTTCTTTCCAGATTTAAACTCTAGATATCAAAAGTCTGAGTCAAAGTACAGTCCAGCTTATGCTGCCGGAGTTGCATCGACTCTGCAGTGCTACCAGGTTTCGGTACAGATCGCCAAAAGCTTTTTGTGTCAGTACCGTGATTCACGATACAGAGATTTGCTGAGTAAGAGGAACCATTCTTGGATGGATGGCTCTCTCCATTGTGCTGTCCTCATCATGTTCCTTTTCCAAGCTCCACCAGGATACTGAGTGTTTCATAGACACGTAAGGAGACTTTCTGGAGTGAAGGCATTTCAGTCAGAAAAGCATCAAGTCACTGCTGCTCATAAACATACTCTAATCAATAGATGATATTGCATTATAAAGAAACAAAGAATAATGAGATGTGATAATGAGAATCAGCTTTAAAGCTTGCTGAGAAAAGGGGATAATGTCTTCCTTCCTTTAGAACCACAGCAGAGAAGCACCAATAAAATGATACAGAACTGATAAATGCAAATGAAATAAATGAAGGTAACAATTTACAGGTCTACGAAATAAGGGCAGAGCTGAAAAACATAAGCTACAACCATCAGAAAGAGCAAAACCAGCTGCAAAGCAAGGCACCTGCATTTGCTTAAGCAATGAGCGCAAAATGAGCCCCAAGGCCAGGAAGGTGATAGATTAAAGGTTCTCAGCTCTGGCATGTTGAGAGTGAGGGACAGTTGAGAAAACAAACAAATGCTCTTCACTGTACAGAGCATGTGTCCTCCTTTCCAGTATGTATAAATGACACGCAGAATGGTCCATGTGGCACTTTTTTTTTTTTTTTTTTTCTATTTTTAATTTCTTTTGAAGTGTTTGATAGCCACACAACCTGGCTGGGCTCAGTATGGTCCTAACACAGCAGATACGCACTCTATGTGTAATGCAACCAGTCCAGTCAACGCACATATGCTGTAAATTACTATTTGCATGCAGTCTGCAGTCTGACACAGTCACTATAGACCTAGCATATATGCGTATGGTACATGTATATATATCCAGATCATATATGTATATGATATACCGCATGTGTATGCAGTATATATGCAAAAGATTTTCACAGTCCTAGGTATTTAGAAAAGTAGTAGACTGCTCCAAAAATAATTCCAAAAGTATTTCTCGTATGCCTTTTCCAAAGGACATAGAATTTGACCTTATAATGTGGTCAAATTGTCACAGACAGGTGACAGTTCCAGCAGTGACTGATGGCTCTTTGGAGACTTTCTCAAATTGTGGTAGTGAGACCTGGACCTTGGGGAACACATTCTCTTAAGATTAGCCTAGCTTCAAAAAGAATCAGAAACTAATTCTCTGGATTTTGCTTTACAAGTTCTTGCTTAAGGACAGCAGAATAATAATCAAGATTCTAACTCTACCTGCCTATGCTCATTCCACTCATCTACTGAGCATAGCTGAGCTGTCTGAGAAGCAAAGCAGAAAACAGTATAAGAATCTGATACAATTCTCAACTAAAATTTATCCCAGAACTTAATATATTTAAGTATCTATAACTTTCCCATATCTAATAGTAAATTGAAAAATTGAAAGATTCCTCTCTGAGGAAATCCAGTCTTCCCATACACTAACTCCCTCTCCCTTTGCTAGTTCTGACTCTCTGTTGATAGTCTAAACTATGGGTGTTTCTCCCTTCTGAGAAGCCTCCAGAACAATTTTCCTCAGATCTTTCTGCATGAGGTGCATATAACAAAGTTAAGTTCAGGCTTCATCCAGATTGTGAGTCAAAGAAATGCAAGAAATCAAGGATTAGAAGCCTGAAGTAAAATGCATGGAAAAGTTGTACAGATTAAATTATTACAACCAGTGCTTCTGAGGTCCTGCCATGCTGACACGGTCTTACAAATACTCAGTGTAGGTCTGTGGCTCAGCAAAAGAATCTAGCTTTATGTTTGCTTGAAAGAAGTAATAAATTTGTTACAATCAGTAAGCAAAATTCAAAGCAATTGGGCATCTGCCTTGGAAACTGCTTGCTATACAGAAAACAGTTTAGTATTGGCACAAAAAAATCTAAGAAATGTACAGGATCTAACTAAAGGAGATGTGCTTTGAAAACAGATATTTGAATTACAATCCACTTATTTGGGATTATGAAATGAAAAACAGTGAAGGCAGAGTCTAAGTTTTAGGGTGTTGATTGGTTCATGTTGCCAGACAGCCCGTTTTGTTAAACCTGCTTGATGGCAGCCCAGTTAAACACTGGCAGTGGTTATGGAGCCATGAAGACCACATTGCTGTTCGATCAAGCTGGGTGCTTTTGGAATTGAGCAGTGTGCTTACTTGATGAGCCCTAAGCATATGGCAAAAAAGTAAACTCTATAAACACTGCATGAAGAAGCATTACTGCTCTGGAGCTTTGGTGTCTGGAGCTCAGACACCTTTTTGAGAAGTGTGTCTGAATTCCAAAGCTGACAGCCTTGCTTCCTAGAGGGAAAAGCAAGCTCTGCAAGGGCTGCTTGTTGGGGAGCACGTCTTGAAGCTAGCAGTGCTTCAGGAGCTGCACCTGCCTCTGAGGAAACCAAACCAGGTCTGGGTGACCTTGATGGGGCAGCTTTGAGGGAACCAGCTGTAATACAGGCTGTGTTTGGGATCATCAGCAAGAATAAGTACCCTAAAAATGAAAATAAAAAGCCAGCATCCAGTTTGGACAGCCGTTTCATTTTCAATTTCCACTAATTCCTAAGTGTGGTTAATGAACATGGAGAATTTCAGTACATCTCTTCCAGAACAGATTAAGGCTACAACCAAAGGCAATCAAGTAAAACACAAAATATAATTGAAAAAGTAGGAACCGTAAGTCCTCGGTCAGCCTAATGGATGTAGCAAGTGAAGCAATTTCTGAGCACTTGTTGAGTTCCTTCTGAACAGTCCACTACGGCGCTGATGACTAAGCATCAGACCATAACGTTTGTCACAAGAGCGTTAGAGTCCAATTAGCAAGGAGACAAAATGCATCTTGCTTCTGAAGAAATTATGTCTGGGTGCATATGAGTAGAGAGCGGAAATTTACACTGCAGTAGTTTGGATTAAAAATAAAAGTCATCCTTGCCTTTATTCAGAACTACATCTCTGTTGAGGGCATTGTAACATTAAGGGATAGGCATGCATGCATAAATAGCATTTTCTCATAACACTATTTTGGCACAAATGCACCTCCCTACATGAAACCTCTTGTCTACGTAACATACAGTAAATCAAATATGTGAAGTTATAATTGTCTGTAAACATTTTTTTTTTTTCAATTCTTCTGCATGGGAACCACATGCACATACACAAGGTAGCCCAAATGCCAGGGCCAACCCAGCACTTGGGTAGGTAACGCTGCAAACTAAACATGGTCCTTGGCAGCGGGACGTACTCGCTGCCCGCTCCCTTGCAGGCAATTCAGCAGAACAGTTACCCGTAATGATGCCCAGCACAAAACACTGTAGCCGGGGGATTTAATGGAGAAGAGTCTGGACTTGGAATTTCTTTGTTCTGCCATTCGCGTGCTGTGCAGCCTGAGCTTCGTCCCGAGCTGACGTTGTGTCAATGCGCTCATTACAGTTTAGCTGAGGTCTGTGTATTGTTCTTCATATATATTCACAGCATACAGTAAACTCTAATAGCTCCTTTGGAGCTGTTACACTGTATGCTGTAAATGGTTATTAACAATAGTATTCATTCATTTACATGTAATGGATTCATAATAGCAAAAGTAGAGTGAAAATCTTACACTGTAATATGAAAAGTAGATACTGCATAAAGGCAGCATTTTAATACTCAATATTCTGACTGTTTTAATTATTTTTTAAATATCAATAGGTCCTGGTTCAGTAGCTTGTAAAATTACACAAACCACAGCAGGCTCTAAGTCAAAGGAGCACAATGAATAGCGTGCACAAAGCCGGAGATTTCCGCAGGCCGAATGGTTCCCATAGACAGGCCTGTGACACCGATGGGAATCCTTCCGTGCGAGGTGCTCGGCCAGGGAACGGGCACGAGGGCCCTGAGGTTCCCCACCACATCACTGCCCACCCTTGGGTTTGCACCCCATGTGCGGGAGGAGGAATGAAAGGAAAACCCCCAGGTGGGAATTCATTCACCCGCTTTCCAAAGTCTGCAGGCAGGTGATATAAGCTCAGCCTGTTTGCCTATAATGTGTGATATGTGCATATGTCACTTATAATGGCCATACTGGCACAAACGCTGCTTCCTCGCAATAGGAAAAATTCAAAAAAAGACTTCCTGGGGGAAAGCATTCATTTTGAGCCACTGCTAGAGCCACATTTTTCCATTCCTTCAAAGAAAAATACCAACAAATAACTCAAATGAATCCAATTTAGGAAGGACAAAGACTCTTCACTGAACATGTCCAAGTCCCCCACTCCCTACAGACACAGTGGGAAAGACCTAATTGAGCCTAGCAGATGCTGGCTAATCAGCAGCCCGAGAACGATGCGGAGAGAAAGGAGCAACTCTGAGAGCCTTTCTAATAAATTAAAGAAAAACATGGGCTTCCTTTCAGGTTCTCATAGGGTTTAAGGTTAAAACAACTAAAACTGACTGAAGAAACCAATTTAATAATGGAGTTACTAGCAAAGTGCGAACACCCTATGAACAGCCTGACACCACTGTGAGAAAGTAGTTGAGCTTCAAATGTAGGTTTGGTTCAAGACACGTTTTATTTATCTAAGAGGTTATACATTTGGGGGTATATTTTCCTTAGGCTTGAGATTCTTCTTCCTTTTGCTGTTTGTTTGATTTTAATAATGTGGGATGACTTCTATAGTGCTTCTCTCAGCACAGTCCTGGCTGGTAGAATGTCATGAGAATATCAGGCCTTATTATTTCAGCTGAATAATTGGTTTCTTTAGTCATCCAGAAATCTAATGGAAACTGTAAACATCAATACAAATTTAGCTTTAGTTGGTATCCTCTGAATACCACTAATTTAGCCATTAGTTAGATTGCCTCGTAACCCAAATGCAGTGCCTTTGTTCGCAAGCAACAAGATGAAGCAGAAGAGGAGGAAAGAATACATCCATATTCCTCAGGGTCAGGACTAGATTTGCAGCTAACAGGAGGGTATCCCAAAAGTGTGGGCACCTTCACATGCAGCATAAAGCTACCCAGCATTTGGGAATAGCAAAGTCACTGGAAAAGCAGCCCATTTTTAAAGGATTTCCTGGATAAGCTGATTTCTGAAGCTTAGTCAAACACCCAGGAAAATGCACTGGCAATTATTTATCACAGGAAAATAATTTGCTTTAATACCTGAGTACCGTATGGTGACTAGTAAGGAACAAATGTTCTGTGTTTTATTGTTCCTTATTTCTATTGGGTTCTACAAAGATGCTATAATTGTACTGACATAAGCCATGTTCTAATTTACCTGTATTTTACAACTGCTGTTTTTGCACTTATGCTAATGGTCAACACTACTATTTCACTGCCAATGGCATTCAAAAGAATCTCAAAAACTGGTAATATTTTCAAAAAATATAGCTATGTCATTTATTTTTGCCTGCCTATTAAACAACTATATCCATGTATTTTATATGTGCAACTGTGTAATATAATTAGCTGAATGGCAATGACATTTTTACAGCACTGTAGATAAAGAGCTAATATGTTAACCCCCAGGACCCAACCTTCCAAGGTGAGAATTTGCTCATTATATCCAAATTAGTAGAGATACAACAGCACAGGCAGTTATGCATCTTATCTTTCTTGCAAATTTTAAACTTATACTACTGTACGGTGATTTGCCTTAATTTTCCTGACTATAAATAACTGGAAACATACACTTCTGGTTCATGCTAAAACTGAGTCTTAAAATGTGAACCTCACAGAGAAAACCAATTGTTCTTTTATATCTGAATGACAATGTTTACTTCTATAGCATAACTACCTCTTTGTTCGTAGGAATGAAAAATAAAGCTTAATGTATTCAGAGCTTCATTGCTATTAGCAACAGACAAGCCTGCTTTGCCTCAGATAGCAACTGATTAAAAATAATATTCAATTGTAATTATCAAGATTGTGCCCAATCACCAGAGCTACTGTACTGCCGACATGCTTAAAACCTCATGGACAGAGGGCAGGGATAGGAGGTTAAAAAATCTTAATGTGCCAGCAATTTGAGAAAAAGGAAAAGTGCATTAATCTACACTGAAAACAAAGTCATTTCTTTGCATTTCTAGTTACATTTTTCTGTTTAACTGTGTTCTGAGTGGTGCCAATTACCAATGTGAGAGCTGCAGACTTGATTATCTCCCCGATTTTAGAGAGCCCTGTTCCATTGATAAGGATCTCTGGTATACAGTCTGTATCACACAATGCCGCTCCGTCGCCCGATATTGAGTTAAAAGGACCATAAATCCTGCTTGGCAACCTGGTCTGCTGGAATAATGGAGAGTGCTTGGCAGCAGTGGCTGAGCTGTAATTCAAGCTCATCTCCTCAGACAACTGGAGAGGGACACACATGGCCGCAGAACTCATTTCGGAGTCTGAAAGCCATTAAACATCTTTCGCTGGCTTCTGCACGGAGGAGCGCGATGCCAGAGCCGCCGTGCCAAGGGATACCCAATGGGAAGGCATATGGTCTGCTTTCACTTGTGCTGAAGAGTTCATTCCTGTTATTTAAGGAAATAATGGAATGTGTGTGTCTGTCTTTATCAACAGCCTGCCTGTTTTTAACGGAGGAATATTGATGGATGATTAAAACGAATGGTGTATTATAACCAATTTCACACTGCGCGCTGGCTGTGTCTGCAAAAGGCAGAGATGGGCAAAGGAGGGGAGAGGCATTGTGGTCCCAGGAAGGAGGGATCCAGCTAATCCTGGGTTTAGCTCCACGGAACATGGTGAAAAGTGCAAGAGGCATCACCCATTTCTGTCCTACCAGCTACGTGGTAATGTCACTTTGTGGCCATAACCCACCCACAGGATGGGTCCTGCTGCCCCTGGGGTGTAGCATGTGCAGGGGGCTCCTTACAGCTTGGGAGAGCAATCACTGCCCCCCTCTTCCCTAATGAGCCCTTTCAAGGTCCAGCCTCACGTGAAGACTCCCATTTTAGCATTCATTCCCAAATCTATAAAATATTAATGCTAATATTATTGAAGGTGTCAGTCTAGCATGTTAGAAAACCCAGGGCTGGTTCAGAGTAACTGGTTCAGTGAGCCCTGTTTTTGTCCCGTGCAGGGAAGGAGGCAGGTTTAGCTGCTGTGCAGTTCACACACTGGCTCTGGCATCAACACTAAACGTGATCAACTACCAGAAATAGGGAACAGAAAGAGCAGGTGCAAACAAATGGAGGAAAAAGGTGAGAAGAAGATGGAAGGGAATTATAACTCCTTGCATCTCTTTACCAAGCTTATCTACAGAGCAAAAGGAGTGGGGATGGTGCTGGATAATGCACAGCTCTCAGCTCTCCTGCTCTTTACAGCCCATTTGAAGCCTTGGTTGTGTTGAATCAATACTCCGGCAGCTGTTTTGACAATTTTACTCTGCTGGCATTTCTCCTGGCAGGACCGATGAAGGGGAAAAAACAGCCATGTCAACAAAGTCCAAATTCCTCAAAGGCTTCTAAGAAAGAAGCTCCCTCAAACATCAGGCACCAGTTTGCTGAGAGCGATGCCAGGGCACCCGGCAGTGGGTGGTTTTTTCCCTTGATTAAAACACAGTGACTTTGGAATCACAGAGGGAATTAATGTGGTAAGATAAAGAATAACGAAAGTAGTATTTCTAACAAAAATGTAAACCAAGTCACATATATTGATTTCTTGTACTAAAATACAAGCTAATCCTTAAATACCAGAATCTGCAGCGTTACAAAAATCTCACTACTCAATAGACCTGATGCAGGCAGGGTACAAACCTAATTTAAAATACCATGACACACTTGTTCCCTCTCCCCTCACCTTTTTGTCCATTTAGGAATGAATTTTGCAATCAAATGATTGCATTCAGTTTCATAAAATTGTTAAAAAACAAGTCAGATAAATGAAAGCAGGTACTACTCAACCTCCCAGAGTAAACACACTAATGGAGGGCTAATTAATCCATTAAGACACAGGCTACAACAAGACAATGAACTGAACACAGAAACATCAATTTTATAACTCACTGTGCTATAATTATTCCCTGGCTCAGTGAATGCATACACACTCTCAGAAACCTACAGTGCTTTTCATCATACATAAAGAATTAAATCTTTAACTAACCCCCACACAGGAAATGCAGCCTTCTGTAATGTTTCCACATTCCTCCCTGCACTCTGCTGGATATTGTTCACTTATAGTAAAATCTGACTATGGGCAACACCTGAGGAATGTTGTCTGGATGGTGATTTTCAGACACGTGTATGTATCTCTGCTCTGATTGCATCTTCCACAACTGTATGTCCAATAGTATAACACATTTATAAGCACCAGACTAAGCTATTTATTGCAAAAGCTGGGAAGAACTCGAAGATCTGGATAGTGAATGTTGATCATTATATGTAACTGGAGGATAAAACATCTTATAAAACCCATATTAAAAAGAAAAAGAATGACCCTTTGCAGGTAATAGAGCACTGCGTGTGAGATAAGTCATCCTCGCAAATTTCCAAGCAACATTCATCCAGTCAAAAAAAAAAAAAAAAGAAAAAGGAAAAAAAGGAAGACCCATACTACATAAAGTGACCCGTTTTACTCATTTCTACTATACTTTCTGAACATAAACACTGTGCCATTTATATGGCAGATGCTTCAGTAATATTCTGCTGTCCATGCACAGGACAACTAGAGGTATGACGAGGAGTTTGTATTCACAGGGAGGCAGAAACCAAATAAATCATGCAGAATTTGGAACAAAACTCTGCTGTAAATCATCTGCGAGCTTAACTCAGTAAAACATTAAGCATTTGCATCCTAATCTTTGTCCTTTCAAATAGTCACTAATTTGCCCGGCATATTTTGTTAATTGCGCTGTATTTTTACACAAAAGTATTAATTTCCAGCACTTTTGCCTGCCCTCCACCACCGCAGGCACGCATGTGCCTTTGGCAAACTTGTTGATAAGGCTCGTGCAGAGAGATGGGTAAGTTCCTTCTTCATTACAGTATCTCTGCGGAGCTGACAACAACAATAAGCAAAAAAATCATTCAAAGGTTTTCCTGTAAGACTCGAGGTTAGTAGCCAGTGGTCAACTTCACAAGTTTCTTTTCTCCCTATGAAGAGTAAATCAGGGACGTGCTATTTGCCGCGTTGGAGCCGCAGAAGCCGGGCGGGCTCTGCTCCGTCGTTCCCGATCCTGCTCTCCCAGCTGGTACAAGTGCCAGCTCCACGCTATCGAATGCACAGAATCAATATGCTGGCAGACACGGAGCAGCACGTTGAGCCATCAGACCATAACAGCCTGAGAGCAGTTTTATTTTTTTTTTCCCCCTTTTGCATTCGTGCTGCCTTTTCCCTACTGCCTTATCTGGAGTCGCTGGATAGGAGCCATCCATCAATCAAGCAAAGTCTCAACAAGGTTTATTACTCAGCTGTTCAAAACAGGGAAGAAAGATCAGGCCTCATTATTATCACGGAATATGCTAGAATCTGCTATATTTTGCAGGGATCCTTTATCTTTGCCACATTAACTTAATGACATGATTTTAATTGACCCACAGGGCTACAGACTTACGGAGAGATATAGTCGGGAACTTCTGCATATGAAAGGTCCCTGCACTACTTGGGAGAGAATTTGCAAGGTCAGTAATACGGCTAGTCACCATTTTATTTACCCTAATTAATTCTATTTGCACAGTTTCCTGTAAGAACTAATGGGCACAGAGCATTTCTGTGAATTCTTGGAGACGTCAGCACCGCACAGCAGTTCCCTCCGCCCCAGAGCAGACCAGATGCCCCTTCCAAAACTCCTTTCCGCGGCATCTGGTTCTTGCAGCAGGGAAAGCTCAGGACTTCTATGTCCCTCAGCTTTGATGAAGCTCATCCTAAAATAAGAGCTAGACTGTTTGTGTGCCTCAAAGGATCTGGGCCACGGAGAGAGGAAGATTTACAGCGGTGTGGGAATTTTACGTGAGCCAAATGCTGCCCCCGCTCTGTGTTCATCCGTCCTCGCCTGCAACGGAGACGATATCCGAAGGATGAGTCAGGCGGCCGTGCGGCTGGCCCACAGCAAGAGCTTCCTTAGTGCGGCGTCAAGGACTGAGCTGCCTCTACTTTGTTACCTCCTTAAAATTTACAGTGTGAAAATCAGGCGATCCCGCTGTCATTTTGTCATAATTAAAGACTGAGGCACTGGTAGCAGTGTGCTCTGAATTCACAGAGATTTGTTCTGGGATTTCTTAGGATCCTGTAATTAAAACAATGAAGAACCTCAAAATTCACTTAGCAATTAGCAGTGATGAACAAAAACGAGTCACCTTTAAGGCACTGAGGCCGTATTCACACATCCTATTTCAAGACTGGATCTTCTTAATTTACACACCTGCAACTTGGGCGCCTGGATCGAGACCCATGAATCAGCTTAAGTTAGGTCTGAAAGTTTGTTTTGTTTTATTTTTTTTTTATTTTGTTGTGTTTTATTTTGTTGTGTTTTATTCAGAAGCCGGGTGACATAATTTGGCTCCCGGTGCACATGCTGCTTCTCAGTTACCTCTGATTGCTCCCTACTGCCAGTCCCTCCGAGCGCTGCCCTGCTCTCTGTATCCAACACATGCCACATGTAAAGGCTCCGAATCCCAAGTCAAATAGCACGAGAAACCAGCTAAAGGCCAGCTTTGCATTTTGTGTCGGATGGAGCCCAGAAGGAATTTCAGGACACGTCAGTGTTACATGTGTCAGAGAAGCCAGTAAAAACACCCTGTGCTGCAGGACTCTGCAACAGCTCAGAAACCTGGGATAGCTGGAGATGAAGGCAGCAGCAAAAAGGATTCTTTGTATAATCAAGTCTTCCATACACTTGGCAACTGCAATTTAATGGTGCTGTATAAATCCCAGAATTGTTGTTCTTTTAATAAAAAGATTAAAAAGCAATATATGATGTATTATCCCTCCCATATCCCACCAAGACAGTTGCCAATCAACATGCCTGAGAGAAAGAAACTCCTGCACCCCATTCTGCAACGTACCCATGCTCATGAGAGCAAACAGCACTATGATGAAGCACATAATCCTACTTCTCTGCTGTGATGTATCGATGACCCAATAACTGAACTACTTTTAATTTTTTTTATTCTGAATCTATACTTGAATATATAAAATTTGGCAAAACATATGTTTTTAGTCTGCTGTGGTTGGAATATAGTGGCATGGCATGCTGTCTCAACATAGGTAGATCCGAGTTAGTAACAGACCATGCCAAGCTCTCTTTTTATTTTCTTCAGCAGTTATTGAGAGTTATTTATAATATTGAAGCATTACAGTACTTCTATATCAATCATGTAGATAATAACTGCATTTCTTAATCAAACAAAGGTAAAGAAGTTTTCTTTTTGTTTCTTCCAGTTTATGAAAATGGTTATTAAAGCCACTCTTTTTTCTAATATCAGATTTCTCATAAGAATAAGCTTTACCAGTTTTCCTTTAATTTACTTGAGTCCTGAAGAAGCTAAAAAAGCTCTGATATTCCCCTCAAAAAAAGAATTTCATGGGAAAAATATTTTTGCTTCTTTCTAGTAATAGTAAGCGACAGTGGGTGAAGAGCATCGAGGGGATCCCATCTTTAGACTCCAACAGTAACCTAATACTTAAAACATATCTTGCTCCATAATAAACACTTTATCACTTTGTCATACCTTACACTGGAAACTTTTACAAAGACTGCGACTGACATGAGTCATTTATTTCCTCTTGAGCCAATTAAAGCCCAATGATTAGAAAAGCACTCTCATTAAATGCTTTGCATTTGGACTACAAAGCTGCGCAAATCTGCAGTTCTGCGATAACCTTATTTCAGTATTTTTAAGGGACAGATAGAGTGAAGTGAAACAATACTGAACAGATTAGAGCATTATCCATCAAATTCACAAGAAAAAGAAAAGAACATTCAACACTTGAATAATTTGGCTCCTAATGTATTTGTGTGTACGTGTTTTTTCTTTACTATTACTAAGCATTGATTTGAACCTGCGTGTGTAACATTTTACCTGTGAATACATTAAAGGGCACGGTGATGAGTCATTCTCATTTCAGTAAATTAGCTGCTATTCACCCCTTAAAGGTAGGCACTTCCCCAAGGCCTGAGCCAGTCTTGCTGCCCAGTCTTATCTGCACCAGGGAACTTGGCCAGCGACTTCAGCGGGATAAGGACGGGCCCTACAACTCGCCCTCCTGGAGGAATGCCATCCCAGAAGATGCACTAAGAATAAATTTCCAAGTAGAAATTTAAGAGACAATATTAAGTGAAAGATGGTTCTCTAACGTTTAGGACCCTCCAGCAGATTTCAAGTGAACTGGTCCAAATACCTGGAACAAAAGCAGAACAGAAAATTGCCTGTTGCATCTGTATACACTAGAGTAGCATAGAACCTATTTCATTGTTTTTCCCCCAAGAAATTCAAAAGATTTTGTGGATGAAAGATGCTTTTGAGAAACAACCTAATCTTTATACTGTCTTCCTTTGTGACCATGGGAAAGGCATTCATCTTATTTACTCCATCTTTAAAATCAAGCTAAATATATTACTCATCTTTGAGTAGAGCTCAGAGTTATTGATGACAATGGCTATGTAACTGTTCACCATTATTTATTATTATCAGAAGTGAAAGCTTTGCAATGGATCTGATAATAAAACAAAATCTAATCATTTCTGTTTATCACTGAGCCAAGCTAAACTGAACTTGATTTTCTTGTAACAGGACTAGCATGTCTGTGCCTTCCCTTCCTTTCTCTCTTTGGTAATCCAATAATTATACCCACCTACATTTAAAAAGAAAGCTACTAAGAAAAAGGAGGAGCAGAATGTTTGGCATGGAAATCTACTGGACAATAAACCTGAAGTTCCAGCATATCATAAGCTTAAATCTCTCACGCAGACTGCAAAAGAGTTTTTGAAAGCTGAAATAAATAGCTAATCAGCCTGGTACATTTTACACGTCATCCTCATTTCAAGAACAGAGACTTTATGCTGTTAAAACCCACATAACCCATCTGAAACCCATTCACAGTGAACCAGAGCTAAATCACACTGACAACAGAAAACCTTTCATTCAATCCCTTGCAATTTTCAGGAGCAACTGATGCAAGTCCTGGAAGAAAAATGCAGAATTAGCAGTTAGAAACACAGAAGACTTGTGCCCCGTTGCCAGCTAATCAGAGGGACAAGTACCTCAAGACCAGAGCATTTCAGCCAGTGCTCTAGAAAGCTGAGATCAAAGAACTGAAATTACATATTTTACAGGGCCTTTAAATAGAACGTCCTTCACTTTCCAGGGGAGAAATCTCATTTAAGAGGTTGCAGAATTCATGAGCCCAAACACTTCTGGGCTAGCCTATTCCTGTTTAATGGAAAATAGATTTCTTCCAGTCCTAGGCTTTTCTATAACACTGAGATCAGTGCAGCTCGCTCCTCCTCTCCATCCTACACGTGAGTTATATCCAGCGAGCAGGAGGGCCTGCAGCAAGGCAGTAGGAGCTCTCTTTACTGTGTTCGCTACAGTTTCATATATACACTAAATGATAGTTATGTGAGGCGCTCATGTTCACATAAAATTAATGTTTATTGCCTCTAAAAAGTTATTGTTTGCCAACACAATCTACATTTCTTTTTGCTCGCCCTAATGATATTCAGACTCGTCAATGGATCTTCAGTGATAGATAAGACACACAAAGTGAAGGCTACACAAAGAAATGCTATAATCTGACATATTACATTGTTTGTGCAAGCTAAGAAAAAAATAAATAATTTTGCTCTTGTTGGATGAATGTCACTAATGGAAGTGTAACTCGCAACATCTTGAGGTAGCTGCATGAATAATTAATTAAACAAAAAAAAGTTAATCAAGATAAACTTCTGCACCTAGCTAACAGAGGACTGAAAGTTTATCATGTCTAAATATGTTTCTCATACATTTACTGCAAATTAGTTTTTGAAAGTAAATTTCAAGGTCTACTGACTCCGAGGTTCACTAACTCAGTTTTCATTAAGTTTTCACAAATGATCTACTGTAGCATTATTCTTTTATAGTGGTGCAGATTTAAGGCCCACTATGAAAAGCAATTATGCTGTCAGAAAAGTGTATTTTGACTTATTAAAAAATTGAAAGGTTTCATAAAACTATTTATTTTGGTGTTCATTGGGAGTGCATGTTGACAGCGTTATGGAAGAAAGCGTTTTTCTGGAGCATATCTGAGCCCTTCGAATGACACCTTCTTGTTGGAAACTCGAGACACTGTTATGTAGCAGATATGCTGAGGAATTGTAGAGGCAACAAATCCAAGCCACTTTGTCATTCTATCCTGCAGCCGGTCATCTGAGTATATTCTGCGAGATTCATATCATAGTAATGATACACATGTCCTGGTTAAAGGTATAATAATTTTGTTTTAGTAAATACTAGAGATACTTAAGAGGAACCCTGGATACTTAGCAGTTTGATGAGTTACACGACTCATGTCAAGAAGCAATTTTGTCCAAATTTTGTGGATCACTTGTTTCAACTACATTGCATTAACTTTTTCCTATTACCTCATTATCTACTAGAGTGTTATTTTTATATCCTATTTGAGCACTATTCATCTAAAATAACTATGACTCAGACAATAACCATAATGCTGTCTTGTGGTAAGGGACTGAGAAAGCTTAAAATATGAGCGGAGGATTTACCCTTCAACTGTTACCTGGCATCTAGGAATAAATTCAGCTATTTGCCTCTTGACTTCCTTTTCAGAACAAGTGACTGAGAGGTATTTAGGGAAGGGGAAAAAATGAGTTATAACTGATACAGCTTGACCCCGTTTGTTGTTACACACATGCAGCTATAGGAGGAGGAAGGGACAAAACTGTTAACTAGAACAGAATCCCCTCAGAAATATAATGCTTTTCCTGGGGATAGTGACTAGGTTTTTCCTGTCATTAAAAAACAACAGGTGATCTCTTTTCTATCTATTTCACTAAGTTTATTTCAGCTACTGTGCACAATCATTATGAAAAACAACTCTTCTCAAGTCTGCCTTTTCTCCTGACCTATGGAAATAGTGTAATGGTGCCAAGTGTCTTAAAGTCAGCACAAAGGCATCAGGAAATCTGTGTTCTGGTGCAGGAGATGCAAGAAATAATGAACCAGAGGACCAGAACTAGCCAGCAAAAAANCTTGACCCCGTTTGTTGTTACACACATGCAGCTATAGGAGAATGAAGGGACAAAATTGTTACCTAGAACAGAATCCCCTCAGAAATATAGTTTCAGCTACTGTGCACAATCATTATGAAAAACAACTCTTCTCAAGTCTACCTTTTCTCCTAGCTATGGAAATAGTGTAATGGTGCCAAGTGTCTTAAAGTCAGCACAAAGGCATCAGGAAATCTGTGTTCTGGTGCAGGAGATGCAAGAAATAATGAACCAGAGGACCAGAACTAGCCAGCTAAGTTAAAAAAAATGGAGACTGGCAGAGGCTGGTAAAATAAAGACAAAGACCAACCCAATCCGCAGGCCAATAAACCCAGTAAACATCAAGACTAGATACCGCAGGAAACAAGTGTAAAGAGGGAAGAGATTCAAGGGAATTGAAAAAACATTAAGTACAATTTTTCTCAGCATGAAAGAAATATATTCATTTTAGTAAGAGACAAACTTGGCTAAATCACAAGCTCTTCAATGACTTGAAACACAGTGAGAAACGATATGAAACACAAAGTGCATCAGATTATAAAAGGCAATTATTAAAGCATGGCATGAGGGAGGAAAACAAACAAGCAAAAATGCAAAGGCACCAAGTGCGATACAGCAAGACAAGTCCAGAAAGCTGTAAAAAAGCCCCAAACTCTAAGTTCACTAACAATAAAAAACAGATTAAGAAAACCCTGCTGCACTATTGCATATGGAACAACCAAAAGCAGCAAACACCAGCAAAGTGCAATTATTGAATACCGTCCTGTTACAGCCTTCCTTAGAAAGAAATTGTGGCAACAGAGTGGGGTTCAAAAAGACCTTTGGTTTCTCTCACTTATTATTGCCTTTCTTATGCTTTAGCACATAGTTTTAATAAGCTAAATTCTGCACACAACCTCCTCGAGCAAGATAGTATCGAAAGTCATAATATTATTCTTGACAAAAAAAAATTATTACAATGCCATAGTATGGTTTTCATTTTATCCTGGAAGCAGTTTTCCTATAAGCAGTTGTCCTTAAAGGGCACACACACCATGAGCATAGAAGAAAAGTCCTATTTGAGCTTGAAGGCATTTCATGTGGTAGACACTGGCCCTACCAGCTACCATTTGAACGTTGACATATTGGCATTTTGCTGTTGTTATTGATTTTCCCTAATTACATTGATCTCAGAGGTTATGGACTATTATTGTCTAAGCTATAAATACTCATTACATCCATTAAGATCTTTGCTTTGAATGCGTTTGTGTAAGCCAGAGAAGGAGCTAATAAATACACAAAAAGAAAAGTTTTTGTTATGAGTTGTGATACTAAAACAAGCCACCATTAGAATTCAGTTCCTCAGAGCTAGTAGTTTTTCTCATCACTTCTGTTAACAACTAATTAAGCCTTGAATTCAGTGAGTCTATACATATACTCTATATAACTGCACAGATATGTCAGCAGATACAAATAAGGAAGGACTTACTGTCCTTACTCTAAAGATTAAGGATTTATTCACTTTTTTGCTGGATGTACAAATTTCTTACTATATTTAGTAGCTCTGTGTCTAGTATCTTGCACTGCAAACAACCTAAGCAGCGCTAAAGAAACAGACAGATATATAAGTAAGTAAGTGTAAATTCCTTATAAATAATTTCTTTCAGAAATGTGTTTGAGTTTCCACAGCACAAGAAGTGCCTTTCTGCTGCTCTCTTCCTTTCCACTTTGGCTGCTTCTTCAAAGGCTGAAGATCATCTCCTGCCATGAAAGAGCTCTGCTTCGAAGGCTGCCACTATCATCATCTAAACTATTACCATTTTTTATCCAAACTATTATTAAATAAATTGATTTCCCCCAGCTTGTAGGATTAAAAAAAAAAAACATTCATTTTGTTCATTCTTGGCAGCGTATGTTGCTTCTTTACATCACATCATCACAAGAATAAGGAAAAAAGATCATTTATCTGATGTCAGTTAGTTAGGCGAAGCTATCACATTTGTCATGCCATCTTTGTGTAGGAAGCTGTGATTACATTAGGCCAGCTTTTGTAACTAATACTTTTTGATTCATTCACTACACACACACAAAATAAATAAATAACTGTCTTTGAACTTTTCTAATCATCCCACTGAAAAGAAAAATGAGCAGTGAGAAAAAATCTTTGGATTGTATCTAATGTGACTTTATTAATATGTTGGGAGAACGTGCTCCAGTATGGGAAATTTGGGGGTTAAAATGACCTGTTTTTTCTGTTCCTCCCAACTAAAGTTTGCCTAGAGAATTTTTTATTCCATTTTGATAGCATTTTTAGCAGTGGAAATGTTAGCAAGGTCTTAAAAACATTTTTGCTTTGTTCAATTTATAATCTAAAGCACTTGAGCTGTGGACTACAAGTAAATGAGTGACCAATGCAATCATGGTCTTTATTGGAAAGTAAAAAAATATATATGTATCTATCTATAGAGAGTAGCTTTATGATATCAAATATTTATGCCATAGAGACTGAATGGTTTCTAGATCGCATGTTGCAAAGTCCCACAGCCCTTTGCATTTCCTTATAGCATGTTTTGCCTGTCCAATAGGACTTAACTGAAAAGCAAAGAAAGTCTTTGTGAAAGGGCACAGGGAACAATGCCAGGACATCTGCGGTGAATCAGCGTGCTCATGTGAGACGCACCCAGCGCCGCGCACATTCTGCTAAGAAACAGCTGAGATCTGTTCCCATCTAATAGAATTACTCCTCTTGTTAGCAGAATAAACAAAGTTTGTGTTTATTCTGAGGTTAGTTATATAAAATCGTTTAATCAGAGGGTCTGCTTGCAGAGGCAGGAGAAGGCGAGCCGAAAGCTCCTGCGCATTTCCATGACAGATGGCACAAGGCGCTGTTTAAGGTGCTGGTGGGAAAATCAAGGGAAAGATTTTACCCCCGTCTCCCCGTAGCTGCAGTTCAGCCTGCTAAGCCAGGTTACCACTTCGGACCTCTCTTTACCTTTCCTGCATTTTGGAGGAGAATTGTAAAGGCTGCAATGCCTGGGGAGCACTAAGCAGCGTCCTGGCCCCAGGAGTGCTCCCGCATCCATACGAACCTCCTACTAAATATGCAAAAGCTCTATATTGCACAAACAGTGTTTAATAAGAAAGGCATCTGGTAGAGAGATATCCTCTCCAGAGCACTGTTACATTAGGATAAAACCTAACACCTTTGGGTCCACAGAAAGGGTTACCTGGACTCCACGGCTAGGAACTGAGTGATTTTTGGCACCGAGTTCTTGCAAAGCCGGGGCTGCTGAACTTGAGCAGCTGACACGAGCTCCGGCAGGTGCGAAACCACAGATGGCTCCGTGTCACTGCTGCCACCGCGCGCTGCTCGACGCGGTGCCATTTGCCAGGCTGCGCAATATGCCGCGCGCTCCCGGACACCGCCAGATCCGGATGAGCCGCCGCCTCCGAGGAGAGCAGCGCACGCGGTGCCCGCATTGATGCCCCTGCTCAACAAACATCACCCTGCTCTGCTAGAGAATGCTGAAATTCCCACTCGGGAGGATGCTGTCCCGTGCAAAACAGGTGGCAAGGTCAAAACATGGAGATATAAATCTCTGCTTTTCCCTGTTGTCCTCCTGACACTGCGGCATTAGGGATGGGAGCTGGGCCACTACCAAAATAGAGGAGAAAAACAAGCATTTTGCCCTTTCTTTCCCTCCTCCCGCCTCAACAGACTGCAGAAAGTTCATACGCTGGGACAGAGCAGTTTCTGCAATTTGGAGGAAAATTATTTTGCAAGAGAATGGGCTATGATCCTTCTCACCCTCCACGGAAAATATCACAGAAACCGATGAGACCTCGTGTTTGTACAGTCAGCACACACCTTCTCATTGATTTAAGTTCTCATCTTTCTGTCTCACTTTAAAAGGAATTTTTTACATTGAAATTGCTCTCAGGGTAATAACCAATTTACAATTTTTTCATATTCCTACTGCAGCGAAATAGATTGCCATCAGAAGTGTTTTAAAACTACAATTCTACTAATGTTATCTACTTGATAAATTGCCCATAATACGTGAGAAAACCAAACAAAGTTATATTAATGCAGACTTCAGAGAACAAAAGTATCGGCAGTGGCTCATTTTGTAGTTCATTTTGCTCCTGCTCAGATATTTATACTCCTTAAAAATGGAACAGAGATGAAGGACAAAGCAACACTGAGAAGTCACTGTTACTTGACTGAAGCTTTACAGATTGACCACTAAGTTGCAGGTGTCCAGAGGGCAAAATCTGGTCTTTATGTATTTTCTGAGATAGAGAACACTTGCAGTAATGGGAGATTATACCAAGTGTTGAGAGGCATTATTTTTCCAAAAGATAGCAGAGAATAAGTAAGCACAGGCTAAGAAATCTTTTCTTCTTTGCTAACCTGTCTAAAATACAATAATTACATTACAGACCAAAAGCAATACTGTGCCAACAGAAATCCATGGCAGCTAATCACACGGCTGTATGGCTGACCACATATTTAGTGATATAAACAAATTAATTCCCCAAAGATGGCTAATCCAGCTTTCCGAGCCCCCTAGTAACACTGCGGAGCCTGTGCACTAATACCTAACAGCATGGACTTTATAGCATTTGGTGGCAACTCTTCCATTAACTGGCAACAAAACTCTTTTTTTTATTTGGATTTAGAAATTCCCAAAGCAAATTTCTGAAGGGCAAACTTATATAGTCTCATTTAATTTGCAGTGATTCCTGATCCCACCAGTATGGTGAGCTTGTGCAGAAGCCTGTTCTGTCTTCCTTAGCCAGAAACGCGGTGGATATGAGAACAGGTCTAATTAGGGATATGTCTGCAACATCACCAAATCTTCAGCCACTCAGATGAAAGACAAATGGACAAACACACAGTCCAAAGCAACTTCTATCACACCTTTTGGTTCGACTGGCCTTGGATTGAATGCAGTGACGTCCAGTTGTCTAGTAAGTGTCTAACAAAAAATTAACAAAAATCCCATTGCTTCAGTGGAGGAAGGATCTGGCTCCACACAAATTTCACAGAAATTCTGTGTACTTCACAGAAAATACTGGGATTAATTGTTTCACTTATGACTCAAGTCATCAAAATAAATCAATTTCTTAAGACCTTCTTTCATCCATCTCCCCTGCCCCAAATAGATATGCCCAATGTATCTCAAAAGCCACTTTCCCTGAGTGTTCTGTTTTACTTCCACATCACACGGCAGTATTAAAATAGCATTATGCAATGGCAATAGATATTTAAGAACACTTCTGTAATATTTAAGTATTTTTTTTCTTTTTATAACTGATTTATTGTACATACAAGAACACCCTGAAGCAAAACATTTGGGTTGGTTTGGGAAAAGAACAGTGGAAAATGTATTTGCTATATTTATCCCACTGTCAAATCCAAATTTGGACATAGGCTTCCAAGGTGCAAAAACAAAACTAAATGAAACAAAAATATATACATCCTTCTCTCCTTTCCTGTGCCTTCATTCCTCATGTTGCAGAAGTACTTGTGTCACTAGCAGTACAGCCCATTATTCTTTGAGTTAAATCTTTTTTTGCAAGTGGCCATACTGATAAAAATTTAATATCATGTTCTGAAGTCCTTTACAATTTCTGTTGTGGGACCATGTCAGACCCGCACATTCTCTACCGCAAGAATATGTGAAATAAGGAGTATTTCAGACATTTGGTGATGAGTGATAAAACCCCGGGCAGGACACCTGGATAAATAACACTAATTGCAAAGGAAGGTCTGGCCACCCACCCATAACTCACCCTGCCCCCGGCAAAGCTAAGGGGGTTTCCATAGAGACTGAAATTAGATAAAACTGGCCCTGGAATCCGTTAGAACACTAAATCCTTTAAAAGTGCTTATTAACGATTGTTAAAAGATCCTCCTCACGTCAGGAACTGTTTCTTAAAGGTTGTTGCCTTTATCAACACCGCGTCTCTAGAGAGCCGACACACGCTGGTTGAAAGAAGTAGTAAATTCTCCAGATTCGCTGATAAATAGATTGAATAAAAGTGGAGGAAATTTTCCCATTTTTTCTGGGACAGAAGCTCATATAGTTCAATTTATTTATTTATTTTGAAGGAACAACCAATGTCAAAGCTGCAGAATTACCTGTGTTTCTTACCAAAGTTAAAAGATAAGAGAGAAATAGGGGAAATGATCATCCTTTCAGGCCAGGATGCATTTTAATGCCCAAACAACAGAAACTGATCCATCTGCAAGTGCCTCCCACTGCTCTTTGGGAAGGATTCTGGGTCGTGTTTGCGAGCCCAACATGAGTGCCTTGGAGACTCGAGGGTATCCAAAATAGCAATAGGGAACTCGCACTTGGGGGCAATTGGATCTTACCTTAACAAATTCAGCCTGTGCTACATGAGTGCAAGAAGATCCAACAGAAGGGCTTGAGCTCGGATATGTTATATCTTGTCTTCATACTTGGAAATTCAAACCACATTAGGAAAGTTATCTCGCTCAGCTTATGAGGACTGTAATTCTATATCCAATAAGCAAATATTTTTCTCTAACTTCTAATTCCATTTTTTTCCTTGTGATTACTTTTGTACTTTTCCTAACAGTATTGCAGCACGAGTGGTTTAATGCCAACAGTCTCTAGGGGGAAAAAACAAGTCATTTGGAAGAAGAGTTGTTCTCTCTGGACATGCAAACTTTAACTGAGGTAAACGAGCTGTCAGGATCTTCCATTTATCACCAGGTCGGAGCAAGCACACAAGTAGTTACTATGGAGCAGCTCATGCATTGCAAATTAACACCTCTGTTTAAATATCAGTAATTTATTCACAGACTCATTCCCTTAATCTCAGCCAAAATATCACATCAGACTGCAACAGCCAAAGTGAGACAAAAATTAGTAACAAGTTAGCCACATTCATATATTTGATTTGCAACATTTTCAAGCAATCCCTTGACACCCAAACCCCCAATATTTACAAAACACAAATGATATATTGCTACAGGAAGAGACTAATCCAGCAGTGTTCGAACCATTCCTTTGCCTTTCAGCTCTCTGTGCACAGGCTACGTATTGGAGAACTGTGATAACTTCACAAGCTTGATATTCAAGCATCATTTTTGGTAAGAATTAAGTACCCATCCTAAGTACACCGAGTACCCACGTTGCAGGAAACTCAGCTGCATGGATCTAGAAGGGAAAAACAGTGCCAGTATATGGGTCACTGAGGGAAAAGGTGTAGATTGTCCTGCAGGAGCTGCGGGACAGTGAGGCATTAACACGGGGATTTGATTTGTTTTAAAAGGCAACTGGAGCGCTCCGCTTCTGCCCGGGAAAGAGGACGACACCGAGTGTCACCTGGAAAGACTGATTTAGGAGTGTGCTGCACGCATGTCAAGGTTATGTCCTGCCCTTCACAAATCCAGAGAAGTTGATATCTCACAATGCCAAAATACTTCTAGATACCAACACAGCCATGCAGACCCCATTAACATACAGTCTTGTAAGGAATGGTATATAAATTAGAACTATTTGCAAAAGGCTGGAAACAATAAGCTCATATAGAATGATAAATGTGTGTTATTAATGTTCTGTTGTCTTAATTGCAAAGCTTTTCTTCTCTATTACAGAATGAGAATATTCCCTGCAAAACAATTATTCTCCTGATTGTTGGTTAGATTAGCATTTGCCACAGGGCTTCATGCTCCACAAAATATTTTTACTTGCATAAAGAAAGCATGAATGGCAGGCAGATAGCAAATGCTACAGTCAAAGAAAACAGATCGTGTTTGCTCTGCCTTTTTGCTTTTATTATATAGTTGGTCATATGCATACGGGGATGCTTCCTATAGAAGAAACAAAGTGAACAGAGCTCCCATGCTGTAATGTAGTGCAGAGTATCAAGTAGGGTAGTTTGTGCACCATTCTACCAAAAAGAAAAAAAAATAAAACATTTGAAGTAAACCAAAATGTGTTTTAATGGGATTTATTCACTGTAGCATGGAGCTGTGGCATGTTTTGTGAGCCACTCCTTTGGTTTCTAACATCTTTTGACCAAGCCTGAAATCCTCTCATTCATTTGCATGCTGCCTACTGATATAAACATCGTGGAATTGAAAACACAAGTAAATAAATGTTTCTTTAAAGGCACTTATGACTCAGCGGGTTACAGTTTCCCAATCACCGTTATGAGTCAGTACTGAGTTTCTGAAATGGTGTTAGAAAATACAAGACATCTTTAATCTGCAATGCAAGAATCACAGTGCTGACCACCCCTGTAATTAAAGATGCCATGTCCGCTTTTGGACCAGAAAAACGTCCTGATTAAACTCTCACCGTGGTAGTTTCTGCCTTCTCCACCTCCTCCTCTGCATTTGGACACTGACTATTCCACACAGAGGTTATGCGATGAGCGCGTATCATGTCTGACTGCTGACTGAGATTATCGCTCCTGTTTATCCAATCAATATCAGCGTGTCTGAGGGGACTGGAAAGGCGCTAATAAGGACACACGCTGCGCAGGGTAAACATGGAGCTGATTGCCGTGACACCCGCTCGATTTGGCAACTCGGGTTTAAATGGACTGTGTTGAAGGTGCTGGTGGTGCCGTAAACAATTCACCTGGGAAGGAAACTAGAGTAGAAGATACTTCCTTCTGCTGGCCTCTCCTTAGGCCTTATAACCACAATCCTGGGATACACCACAGGTCTGGCTCAACTTCTTGCATATGCTATAGCAGGCTCCCAAGTCAATGAAAGTATGGGAAATATTCAGTGTATAAATGAGGCTTTCATCAGAGTCCTTTTTCCTTAACTCCAAATTCAAAATTTGCCTCTATTTTTTCCCTTTTTAGGAGCTCATCATACAGCTGCTCTGATGTTATTAAATATCTGCAGTTCTTGTGACAAATCAATAGAGTTGAGACAAACAAAAATAAATCATATCATCCACATCCATGCACAAGTCTTGAAACTCCTGCCTACCATCTTCTCTTTCTCCTTTGGAAGTCAATGACAAAATTTCATTCCTTTCAGTGGTGCAAGAGCGATGAGGAAAGCAGGGTTGTTCATGTGAAGTGCCCTTCGCTGAGGTGCAGCATTCTCACACACACCGTGATGCACGTGTGCGTGTGCTCATGCACTGCAGAGCAGCTACGTCTTTGACCTCCGCAATAGCCATGGGGCATACAAGTGCCTTGACATCAACTATTCCTATTACCGAGGAAAAAATGCACATTTTCTGCTTCCTTCGCAGCAACTCGCACCCGAAGAAATTCTGCTCCACTTGTCACATGAGTGCCAGGCCCAGCTTAAGGTTTGAAGCTGAACAGTGAAACATCTGCCATCTCGTCTAACAAAACAAAAATGAACGATCTGAACTCACATTTAACCTGCTGAATTAAGATTTGTCTGTGCACCTAGATATATATGTACATACATGTATGTTTTTACATAGGCTCTTATAAATGTATTTTGCTCTCCCTAGACTTTTCCTCTCCCCCATTCCCACACACATATCCTTGGAATGGAGAAAAACCTTCTGTGTATTTTTATTGGCCTGTCAATCTGATACATCTTTTTTTTCCCGTAACTGGAACGTCATGTGGCATGTCAATCTTTCTGCCTTTGCTTTCACTGGAATTAAGCAACCTGCATGGCAGGAGAGGGAGCCATCAGGGGAAAAAAAAAAAAGGGAAAAAATTCTTCAGAGTTAAAGCTCGTACTTCTGTGAAAAAAAAAGATCATCTAAAATGTATTTTCTTTCCAACATTTAGATTTAATGCAAGAGGTGCCATTCACTGTGCATATTAACAAATATTAGAAGCTCTTTTGCCATTCAAACCGCTGCTGTGACTTGCAGGGAAATGCAGCAGGAAATGGGTGAAGGGCTATCGGATGTCAATCTCAATAGATCTGTCCGTTCTGAGAAATCAGAAATTGTTTCTAATGGCCAATTAGTCTCCTAATTGTGTTTCCTGGTCACTCACGGTATCAAGCCTCATCAGCACGAGGAAGCCTCTTCCTGTTGCCTCTTCTTGCACAGCGGAGAGAGCAGCGCTGTGTTCCAAACTGCAGGCACAGCCTGCATCAAAGGACCACAAAAGCTGTAGCACATCAGGATCACAAACACGGCTTTTAAGGACAGACGGAAAATGTAGTGGACAACTAGCATAGAGAGAGTTCTCATTAAATTCTGTCCCAAGAAAAGAATTGGGAATTGCTAGGGAACCTGGAGGCAATATCAGAGTCCTCAGCCCCTGGGAAGCAGAGGCCGTGCTACAAGGGCGATAAGGGGACATGAAGGAGTCAAAACCTGACAGATCACAGTAACTGGGGGTAACCTGGGCTCCTGCCCTGTCCTCACCATGTTTGGGAGTGGAACAGTTTCAGCACTTCAGGCTTAGTGCCTCCAGTTTATTTCTTCCGCTGTTTATCTCCTCTTCCCACATTAACACATGCAGAAATGACCAGGATCAGATCCAACAAAATTCAAATCTAACAATCCCCGTCCACAGTTAAAGTGTATATTTAGGGAGAAAATAACCGCCCAGCCTCAGTGAGCTCACTGTGTGTATAGCACGGGCACTGCTGGCCATAATACTGCTGTCACTTGCTTTTATCTGGTTTTGGCTTCATGCATTCCTGGATGCTTTGAAGGTCTCCCAGTGAGTCCCAGCATGTACAGCCTGCAACCCGCTGCAGAACACATTCCCATTGCAGCTACCTGACTCTTACTTGGGATACCACCGGCATTAGGAGTTGGAGTAAAACAAGAAGTACCTTTATCAGCATGAGACCCAGCAACCGAAGCTTTCATGAACATATTCACAACTAGATCCACGAGAGCTCTCTAAAACCATCCTTTGAGATCCTGGGGTCTGCCAAAATGTTGCAGCACGGAATCTAAGAGGTGAGGTTTGTCAGTGCTTCTTCAAGCAAAGCAGAAGGCAGTGCATAGAGAGACCTGGTACAACGCTCATCTGTTAGAATTCTTCTGTGCCCACCAATCTTCCGTCCACCTCCAAAAGCACATTATGGTTAAAATGGATGAAAAAACACTGTAACTAAAAAAGTTCCTATAAACTGGGAGCTGACACAACTATCTGTCTTTAAGCATGGGCATTTATAACTCTGCTTCAAAAGCTATTCAAACCTGGAGAGCCTTTTGTGGGGACAAATGAGGCTGCTGCCAGTTTTCACCAAGTTATAAAATTTTCAGCATCACAATAAATAGTGAGACACGGAGGAGAGAAATTCAATTTAACAAGGAACTCGTAACTTTTCATTGAAGGAGTGCTCAATTGTGGGACAAGGGAGAAAGAGTGAGAGGTACGGTGAGCATCAATATCTTATCCCTTTCTTTCTGCGTTGTCCTTGGAGGCTTGTCCATAATTTACTTTCCCAGGGGAAATTTAGCACAAGTGTAGCAATCTTTCCTTTCATCCTACTGATGGACTAAGTTAGACTCAGAAAAAAAAAAAAGGGAAGGGGGAGTAAAAAAGAAAAAAAGGAAGATCCATAGATACTTAAGGAGCAGATAATATATTGTTTCAACCTTCAGATGTTGACATTTTGCTAGTAGTACTAAGTGGGCACATGCACGTGCATGCACACATACACAGGGGCAGCATGGTCAATGGTAGGGGGTCAATAATCCCATTTCGGAAACAGTTCTACTGCAGAGTGAAAGAAAACAGAGCAAAGTCTACAGTAATGAAACACGACAGAGCCACATTCACTAGCATCCTCCAAATATGGAGAGAAATACATTTCTACATGGCAAATCAGATCTGGTCATGTAATAAACACAACTACGCATAAGTAATGGATGACTCTCATACTAAGAATTTGCCTTCTTCAATTAACTGTAATATGATCTCACCAAGTCTGATATTAAAGTGTAAATGATTAACCTTCAGGTTTCCTTGTAAACAAATGACTTATCTCATTAGTTCACAATATTAATCAAGTGCTTTATTCCTTCTTTATTGTTGCTGTATAGCCAGTGATATTATAGCCATTTCAATTGGTTAAATCGAGAAATGATCTATACACAATCACAATGCACCTAGTATCATAATTGTCAATGCATATCATTATATGGACGGGGCCAGTGGCTGCCAGCAAATCTGTCTTTGATCTGTGGGCAATCACAAACTTCACAGAAATATCAAAAGCAACAGCATTGCTTTATAAAGTGTGATCACTGAAACAGTGGAAGTCGCCATCCAAAGCACTGAGCAGGCAGCTAGGAAGAAGAGGAGCTCGGTGGGCTTTCCTGGGAAAAGCTGGAAATGTTAGAGTGGGGGCATTAAATGAGTGGGGACATTGATTTAATGGAGCTTTCTACGCACCCGAGTCTGTACCGCATAAGCTGAAAAGAATAAGAAATCCATAAGAACAGACCTTAAGGAAACAGAAACCTGAATGGAAGTGTCTGTGTGGAGGGGTGTCCTCTCTTTCCCTTTCCCCTCTATGTTATAAGTAAAGCCCTGTATTATTTTCTGGATAAAAGAATGTGCATCACTATAGCTTTAGTCATTTACTCATCCTAATGCAGCCTCTGGAGACTTCTGGAGATGCAATTTGCTTTTGTACGAAATTAAAAACTCCGTATGGTCAACAAGGGTAATGCATTTCTGCCACTTTTGACTTCTGAAGATTCTGACTTATTCAAAATTGCTACTAGGATTTTCTTTAATTCAATGAAACATATGTCAAATGGATCAACTAACTAAAGAAAATTCCTAAGAATTGGTAATTAAAGAGTTACCATGTAATACTGATGTTTTCAGTGGAGATTCACAAAAACAGGCATTACCTTAACCCTATCCAACCTTGTGTTATATGGTGATGAAAGCAGATTAATTGTACAAACTGGGACACTGATAATTGGACCAGTTCACACTCTGTACAATATAGATACAATCAAACAGGAAATGATTTATTTAGAAATAAAAACAGAGCCTATGCCTACAGTACAACAACTGACCCAGGTGGAGAAAAAACTGTCCCTTCTAGCTTGGAAAAAAGAGAAAAATAAATCAAATGAGTACATATAAGATTAGATGCCAGCAGCAAGAGAAACGAGGGGTTATAAACTCACTGTATAGATACCTCAGTAAGAGGAAGATCAAAAAAATGTTTGGGACAGTCTTTAAGAAAGGACTGGAACAAGATAGATGATGTCAAAAAAGGCTGGTATGATGAATATCTTTTTTTCACCTCAATCTTTCACCTCAACTGCAGTCACGTAGCTGTCACAATTAATGTGGCTGACAAAGGGCCAGGCTTGATCTCCCAACAGTGAAGGTAGGAATTTTGGTGTACCTACGTGAGGCAGTTGTTTTTACAGCAGGTAATGAACTTCATTGTACAGTACTTACAGAGCTAGCTAAGAATCTCAGAGCTATTAGAAAGTATTTTTTGAGAATCTATAAAGAACAACAGAAGTGCGTAAAGGCTGGAAAGGGGCAAATGTAATGTCTATCTCTAAAAAGATGGAATAAAAACCAATACCTTAAAATTGTAGAACAAGCAGTTAACTTAAATCCGTGGAAAAATACTGAAACAAACAGCCAAACTATTTGTAAGAACCTGGAAGATAATGAGGACATGTATAACATCCCACATGCATTTGTCAAGTACAATCATGTCAAAGCAATCTAATTTTCTTCCCTGATCGGGTAACAGGCCTTGTGGACAGAGAAAAAGCAACAGATGTCATATGTATTTAGGAACATTTGTGCATGTTTGACCCTCTTCCACCTAATAATCCCCTAAGAAAACAAGGGAAGTTTGGAACAGATGAAAGTAGTACAAAGTGGGTGCCACACTGACTCAGAAAACCCTATTCAGGGAGTAGTTATCAACGGATCCCTATCAACACGAAAATAAATCTCAAAGTGAGAATCTGTATGTATCTCTCCCAGGTCTAGTATCATTTAGTATTTTGATTAAAGACCTAGAAAATAGCATTAAAACATATACTTTTTTAAAGACAGCATCCTCCTTCAAGGTGTTATAAATACACTGGGCAACAGATAAGAATCCAGAATAATCTTGGTGAATTTAAAGATATGATTTGGAAGCACAAGCTTATTGAGCAGAGATAAATGCAAAGTCCTGCATTTAGCCAAGAGTAATTAACTGCTCAGGCTGGAGAACAACTGGCTTGGTAGCTATGCCATAGAAAACAAGAAGTTGTTGTGGATCGCAAGCTGGACCATCAATCAACAATATCATCCTGTTCCAAAAAAGACAAATGTCCTACTGCAATGCATAAATTAAATACAGCTTGCAAGTCACCAAATAATCCTTCTGCTCAGCTCAGCACTGGTAAAGCTACAGCTGCATTATTTCATCCAGGCTGAGAAACTGCACCTCCAAACATGAGGACCAGCTGGAAAGGGTCCACAAAAAATCAGTGAGAAGACTGTAAGTCTAAAAAAACATTATAGTAAGTAAAAAGCGAATGAATTAGGCTTGTTAAAGAAGAATAAGATACATGGATATACTAAAAAAAGTCCCCTAAATAATAAAAGGTTGCTGCAAAGAAAAAATAATTTGGTCTTTGTGCTGATGCTAGAAAGGGCAAGATATGAGGGACTTAAAGAACAGCTAGGGATGTTCAGGTTAGATTTTAGGAAAAAGTTTCTCAAATAGTAAGAAACAGTAAAGCATAGAGAAGATAGATTGCTTGGAGAAGAGTTGGAATATTCCTGAAAAACTGCAGGAAGAGATAAGAGAACAAGAAGTAAGAGAGAAACCTGTCAGGGGTAACCGCAGATCCTGACACACTGAAAGGGAGAGCAAAATTACTCCAAAGTTCTTCCCTATCCTGTGAATCTGTAAAACTCACTGAAACTGCACAACAAGGAGATCCTTGAATATCCTACCCAGGGCATAAGGAAAAAAGATTAAAAAACTGTTTTTCTTTTCCAAAAAAAAAAGAAAGCCTTGAACATATATTTCTAAAAAGATATTGAGAAATCAAAGCGGATGCATCAAAAAACATAGCAATTATGTGAGGGGTGGAGAAAATGCCTTGAAATGAGAACAAGCTACTGCAATTTGTTGCATTACCACTGAATACTTCCCTACTCCGCTGCCCAAAACTCCTTCAAACACTGGGAATGACTTGGAAACCTAGTAGTAAAAAAAAAAAAAAAAAAATCTCCTAAAGGAAAATAAATAAATAAACAAATCAGGATTAATTCAAACCAAAAATTAAATTTACCTTTCTGACAGTGAGATTAATCAGCCACTGGAACAAATTACCAGAGGAAGCAGTAGATACTCTGTTTCCTGATGCCCTGAAATCACGACTGAATGCATTCCCAAAAGACAGGCTTCAGTCTTGCATAGGTTAAAAGTTCAGCACAAGGCAACACCGGTTGAATTTAACAATTTATAATGTCCTAGAGAGCTGTCTCAACAGCTCCAAGTCTGGAAATTAATTTAGAATGAGCCTGAACTTATTTCCCTGTGAACAGGAGGACCTCCACATCCATAGACCAATGCAATTATTGCAGACTGAAAGCAATAGAAATATCTGCCTTGCAGATGGTCTTTTCATGCATTGAGGATGCATCTTGCAGAGCTCCATGAACTCAGAAACATCCTATCCCATCAAAACTACAGAGCATATTAAAAAAAGAAAAGGAATCTTACGTTACTTAAATCAGCAGAAGCTTAAAAGTTCTAAGAAATGTGAATTGAGAATTTGAGGGTATATTTTTCCTCTTCAGAATTTTCAGAGTCTATTTTCTAAGGTGTTATTTAGTCTGTTAAAGTCCTGGCTGCTTTAAGAGCAAAAGGATTAATGGTTTCCAATTCCGGTGTGTTGACCTTTATTCAACATTAGAATTCTTATTTGAGCATTCTGATGTGGTACAAGTAAGCCTCTCTCTAATGAAAACTCTAAGGGAAATAAAGTTTAGTTCCCTCATAACTACAAATAAAATTAGTTTGCAGTAAGTGTTTTAGGGAGTTTTCACATAGACGCACACAAAGTTAACATTGATGCAAAGAACATTAAAAGCACAGTTTCCATGCTACTATTCCAGCTACAGATTGATTATCAGAGCAATATTAACAAAGATGGTGATGAATCAGAATGGTTAAGGGTTTCTGTTCCCAAGACATTGTTATGAATGGCACAGTCACAACACCAAACAATTCCAAGCAAAACAGAACAGAAACTAATCATAGTATTTACTTCTGCAATAAGACTTCAGAAATCTGCCTAAAATATCAAACACTTGGAGAAAACAAAATGCAAGGTTGCATATCTGTATAATATGGTAATATTTAATAGTAATAATAATATTTGATCAAGTAGATAGCACACACGTCCAAGTGCGGAAAGTATTGTTGTTTTATCAGAAACTATCAGAAATTTTGTAGTGCAGTTAGGATGTTTAAGGAACAAAATGACTCAAAACAGCACTATTATCCAGACACAGCCAAAATGCCAGAAATTAATTTTCACACACACACACAAATAAAATAAAACAAAAAATGTGGCTAAAAGAATAATTGAGTTAGGAAGCAGCAATAGCATGAATTTAAAAGGGAAGTAACAGATAAAAACACAGATGAAGGATGATGATCCTGCCCTCCATTTGGATGCATATTGCACGGCACAAATCAAATGAAAACCAGTTTCCTGCAATCACTGCAATGTGGGTTGGAAGGGACTTCTGGAGGTCATCTAATCCAGCCGCTCACTCACACTGGGACTATCTTATCTATCTGTTGGGACTGTTTTATATGTCTGAATTGCACTGTGTTTTGATAAGCTGTTTCCAAATAAAGATTACTGGCTCCTTTTAAAAGTTTTGAAAAGTTTATTGCACAAAGATACTTGTTATAATAGTTTGCTAGAAATAAAAATAGCTTACAAGTGAAAAAGATAAAAATAATTTCCAAATAGAGAACATGTAGGAAAGAGCAAGTTCAGCTCTACAGGTACGTGAATCTTAGAAGATGAGAATAGCATACAGGAAATTTAATTTATTACATGATAGATAGTCTAATGTAAAATGAAAAAACAAACAAACAAAGTGAGCAAAACAACATAGAAAGCTTTAAAGGAGACTGCACCATTATGCATCAGAGTATTTCTTATTCCTACAGTGCTCAGAACTTATAATTCTCTGTAAGCATTAATAGAAGACCAAAATAATGCTATAAAGTATGGTAAGGTTTTGCTGAAAAATATAAAGCAAGTCCAAAACTGCAAATACAATTCAAAATTCCTGACTCTTAGATGTCTAAAAACTATATGTGGAACAACTTTAGGCACAGTGTAAACCAGACTGGTAAAGTTAAGGCTGGATTTCTTTCTGTCTTAAGAATAGTGGAAAAAGAATTGAAAGCAAAGTAACTAAATTTGAGTTACAGAAAGAGGCCTGCAAACTTTTAATACAAGCAATTTACACTAGTAATTAGAAAAGACTTTGAAAGTGTATAAAAGATTTCATGTAACAAATAAATCTGTCACTGAGTGGGTTTCACACAGGAGATGTAATACAGCAGATTATGCAGTCTGAAGGCAAGAAAAGACATGCTCGTCCTGATTAAAAGGAGCAAGCTGGCACAAGAAAAAGAAAAAAAAAGAGAAAAGAAGAGAAAAAGAAGAGCTCTGAAGTTGTTTTTTTTTTTAAATACCTATCTTTTATGGGATACTGAAAATCTGAAGAGATCATTTTATGGCTGTTTTCAACATCACAAAAGTTGTATTAAAAAAATAATCAGCAAGTGAGCGCAAAAGTAAGTTTGCTTGCTCGGTGGAACATGGGTGACTAGAATAGAAGGAAGTTACAGTTTGGTTTAGCTTAGCAGTACAAAAAAAAAGGAAGCATTTGAGAGAGTATTTGCCTCCTCTTTGGATAAAACAAAACAACAAAAGTCATTTCAACACAGAACCAAAATCCTGCTGTTTCACCAGCTCTGAAGCGCAGGCACACAGGTTGTGCGGCAATGAAATACCACGAGCGTCAACTGAGTTCTCTGAATTTATATAGGTAAAATGAGAGCATTCCATACACCATTGCCCACTGCACGTAGCTAGTGGCCAGAACAGTTTTTGGCGGATGCCTCCAGTGCGCTGCCTTACTGCACCAGAGATGTACAGAGCGTGGTCAGGCTCTGTACTAATTTACTCTAATTTCCACCACAAATGTAGCGTCTCAAGTACAAACATTACTGTATACTGAATCAAAGTATCATTTGACACATCTCATCTTCCATTTCAGTCCATTTTTGGCCACACAATTTAGAAAATGACTCAAAATTTGCCTCCAGGGTTGATGTGTTGTATGCTGGTCTTGTGAAGTGAAATAGGCAAAGTAGTAAAACATGTTTTGGATTTTGCTTGTTTCTTGGTATTAATGTTACCTCCTCCCTTATCAGTTGCCTAAACACTGGCACACTACAAGGCACTTCCCGCTAGTTAAAATTCTTCCTTGCTTCCTTGCCTTTCTTCTCTAAATATGGCCCTCTCACGGGGCTATTGATCCGTGACTAGAAAAACATCCTGAGTGAAACCCTTTTTTCTTTCTTTTCTTTTTTACTATTGATATTTTTTAAAAGGTCCTTTCATCTTCTCCACTAGCAGGAAAGTATATTACTTGATAGCAATATAAGAATAATGAATCTAAATGAATTCAACTGCAAACTATCTAGAAATGGAAAATATCCCTTCTGAAGGCAGCCTGCTGTGTTTCAGGGAGGCTGTGCAAGCTCTGCTTGATTTCTCAGTTATAACACTGGGAGCTTGAAGAAATTTATTGGGAATAAGGACAGAATTTGGACCACTTCTCCAGGTTATAAACTATATGGATGATAGGCAGATCAAAATATTAAATACATTTTATAGTTTAAAATTTAGAGGAATGCATTATTCCTGACCTCTACTTTCAAGCAGCTTATGCTATTCATGGAAAGGGTCAATCTCAGCCGAAATTTTGAAAATTTCTCCCCTGACTGGCTGGTCATCCCTCCAAACACAGAGTACCAATGGTAGCTAAAAACAGAGCAATGTATATTTAGCCTGCAGTGTTATATAACCCGTCTGTTAACAAATGCAAGACACAAAGTAAAGTCATGTAACCCAATTGAAACCGTTCGTACGGGAGGTTGATTTCCCTTGGGAACTGAAACATCAAGTAAGAAACTGAACCAGTTAAATATAACCTTTTTAAAGGGCAAAAGAATTCAAAGGTAATCAAGGATTTTTTTTTCCCCTCAGAAGGGCATTTATAATTATATTCCGCTTTTATTTATAACAACCCTTTTAATGTTGGTACTACAAAAGAACTCCACAGAAAACCAGCCTCGCTTTATATAACAGGATTCAATCTACACGCGGTTTTTATATGCAAAACATCTTTGACAAAAGCTATACACTGACAAAGGTGCATTTCCCTTAAGAAAGAAGGGATATATTTTCAAAGCGATTCACGAGGGTTTAGTCATGTGCCTTTCACTAGTACTGCAGGAGACTTGAGAAGAAATCCTAACCTTTGCCTCGAGAAAGTAACCGCATATCACCAGATACGATTCTACAGTTAGCTTAGAATTTAGTGCTTAGTTTCCCTTATTATCCTAGAACACCTTCAATATTTTGCTTTAATCTACCAATTCTTAAGGAAAGAGCAAGAGCCCAGGATTTCCTAAACTGATCTTTTTAGCTTATTTCCCACAGATTAAGCTGGTACAAGCTAAGAAGTAGAAGAGACAGGCGTGAGATGAAAAGTTCAGAACTACATTTCAAAAGCCAGGACCAGGCGGAAAATCCAGTCAGTGAAGAACAGGAATTTCTGGGTGAGATCTGCAGGTGCACAAAGCCATGCTAATAGGAAACAAATCTGCACCGAGCAGAAAGGGTAGACTAGGGTGGGCCAAGTTCTCTCATGACACGTTTGCTGGAAGGTATGGAATAGCTCTAGAGATTAAAGAAAAGCAATTTTGCAGGAAAAGCAGGATCTTTCTTAATGATCTATCTCACTATCCACGTTGTTCAAATACTTGCAAATATTACTAGACAAAAACACCTTTAGAAAATGATTCTACTAGCATACCTCTATGCTGAGGAAAAAGTTAACAAAAGTTAATTTAATCTCAAAATTAAATAAAAGACATTTTATTTGAACAGTGCCATGCAGGCAGAATCAGATGGGGGGTTCTAACATGCGCACTTGCTCAAACTCATAGGAGAGAAACTCTGCATATGAGCAAGTGCCAAAGAGAGGTGATGGGTCCAGCTATTTCCTCCCCACAATGGGCAATCTGCTACATTAAGAAACTAGTATTAGGAGATGCTTTAGTCAAAATGCTGTAGGTTATTAATCACAGCTTTGGGGTTTCTGACAGGATGTTTTGATAAAATAAATCTATTTTAAGTGACTGTAATGAAATACTAACCTGTTTTTGAAGGGCTTTTAAGATGTTTTTAAGAAGTTTCAGATCAAAGACTCAGTTAATGTAACCTCCATGCATTAAATATTTAGTACTTATTCAGTCACTTGAGCACTCAGGCATCCTGACATTGTAAAAGGGGGAGAGGGAAAATGAGTTTAAGTCACTTTTGCACTGTGGGATTTTTCAGGTTTTATGTTAAAGTCCCAGACATGTAATTTAAATACAAAGGGGTCTATTCTTTTACTGAGTATATGCACCACCCATTCAAAGAGTTCTTTATGCACCTGCATACACGGGAGAATAAAACCTCTATAGAATCATTTCAGTAGAAAGTGTTACGCTGTGATTAACATCATGACTGAACATTATTCTGTCTCTCTGGTGGACAAGACCAACAGCGGCAGCCACATTCAAGCAAGGTTTTCTTAGATATAAATATACTATAAGACATTTCCCCTTTCTAGTATATCTGCTTTCCAACAGGTGCTCATTATTATCTTCATCTCTTCCAAGGGACAAGCTCATTCAGAGGTTTGGATACAGATCAGGATGATCCTCTTTTGGGGCTTATTAAAATAGCTGTCCCAGGGAATAGCTGTCCCTACAAATTGTTAGGGCCTGGAAATGCATTTTAAGAATGCAACATATAAAAATTCTGCAAGTTTTCAAGCATCCCTTCATGTGACAGGTCATTAGGTATGGTGGGAACATATGAGCCCAAGCTTGTGCAAATGACTTTGAGAAGAAGGAAGGCACTTGGGCACTGTCCTGGGAAGCGCACAGGCAACCTAACAACTCGGTCAGTTCTGAAACAACTTTGAGAAAACATTTTTGGATGCAATCCAGAAGAACCTTTGTTGTAATGAAGAGCACAGGAGAGGTCAGATATCAGATCTCCCTGCACCGCTGCCTCTGGAACAAACATCACACTCGAAAGGAAGGCAGCTTTGACAGAGGGAGAGTAATGAGAATGTGACCAGCGCTTCAGTGTAGGTGTCAGGAGAAATAAAAGAAACAATAGATGTGGTTTTGACAATAATGCAAAACCCTTCCAAGGCCTTTGACAAGTTTTATGAAACTGAATGTGAGACTATCAAGAAATACTTTGATTAGTTGTGAGATACCCTTTAAAATACCCTGTATATTTTTAAAAAAAATGTAAAGAAAAAGAGGGAGAAGTCTTCCAACAATAATGACAATACATAGTCCCAATATTATTTACTGGCAGAGAGAAAATGTGAACATTTTTTCATTATAGAAATTAACATCTTTCTATTAAGTTCCTCTCAATTGTTAGATAGTACATTTAGCTTGAAAGGAGTTTGACCTTCTAAACTCATATCCTCATGTAATGCTCTAAGCTGCAAAACAATAGGATTGGTATGAAACAATTCTCTTCTGTGTTAGAATTAGAGCAAAAATACAACTGGCATCTGAGAAAAAAAAAACATTGGCTATATGTTATCTTCTAATGTGAGAATTGTTTTGTTCTTTTGGCACTCACAATCACTGGCAATAAACAATACACCATCAACTTACTCAACTGTGACATGGTAAAGGTGGCTCCTAGAGAGATTTGACTCAGACTGCCCCTGGAACAAAAGCTGTAAAATCTCATATTCGTGTTGGCTGCAAATAGGGGTACAGATGGATAGCCCCGGCACACAGAATATAGTATGAATCTGCTCTAAGGAATTCCATCTACAAGAACTGTAGAAATATGTCCGCTAAGGCTGCCAGAAAGATCATTCTAGTAATATTAGTAAGTTAGGTGTGGTCAGGGAAATGTGGTGACATATGATCAATTCCAGAGTTTAATATCACAATGAATAATGGGGAAGACATAATCTGTTTGTGTAGTAGATATTGTTATCCTATAACCATTATGGAGCTTTTTTGAATCAAAGAAACCATTTGAATTTCAAACATCTTTGTTATTTTTAGTAAATTGTTATCTCGTAGCAATGCTTGGAGAATCCAACTGTATTGAATTGTCTGCTGCTGCTGTGGGCTCCCTATTCCATTAAAAACATGTCTGTCACTGATGTTTTCCAATAGTTTATACAGTGAGCACCTATTTTAGAATACGGACTACTAAGTCTATGTGGTCACTATGACCAGGTCGCTAATTATATTCAGCAACCTTTGAAATAAATCAAATTAAGGTATCTTTACAGAATAGTTTACAGAAAGGACTATTCTCATGTCTGTTAGCTGCTGCCACTCAATGATCTTTGTGAACGTCTTGCTGTGGTTCAGGATATCCACAGGTACTTCTAGTCATTTATGCCAGCCTGAAGGAAAAGAGCTTATCTGCATTTGCTGAATATATAAATATACAAAACAGACATTTCCTAAGTCAAAAGCTAAGGAACAGTTTTGTTGTTTAGGAAAAGGGTTTATGGAGAAACTCTCTCTATGGTCACTAGTTGTAGGAGAGAATTCCCCTTCTTTCAAGGCAGCTTTCTGCTGGAGAATCACTAAAACAAGTTAGGAACATTACGCCATTATTTGGAAGCATGTAAAAAATAGGCCCCAGATAGTTTCCAGAAACCAATTTGTTCTGTAGATGTTCAAAAACCTACATAGGTACACTTATTATTGGGTAAAAGAAAGAAAGAAATGCATGAAATTAGGAAAGGACATTAACATGCCTTCCTTGTTCGGGTCTATAGAGTACACATTGGACACTGGAGATTTCAGAGATGCTGGTATACAGGAAACATCAGGTTGGCTTCCTTTGTACTTACATAGTCATTTGTATTGATGCTGGCAGTAAATGGAAGTGGAGGTGGTTTTTCATCCAGGAGTTTTGCTATCTTTTCCTTTTCTGATATAACTTGCCAATGACACAGAGTCATCTTGTTTTGTAACATACATACAGGTTTGCTGGAGTTTTAAATAAATGAAATCCATCTCTCTAATAAAAGATTCTTTGTATTTACCTCTAACTCTCTGGAAACATGAGAAATCTGAGATTTCAGAGATTGTGGTTATTCTATTTCATTACTGTCATAGCAACAAATGATCTTCAAGCACTCTATGCACCATTTGTAGCATAGCTCTAGCCTCTAACTTGTTTTTGTTAATGACCAGTATAAACTAGTCTCTATACTCTTTGGAATTTAATTGATGAACTGCAAAACAAATGGTTATAGTTAATAAAAATTATATTTTGCCATCTGTGTCCAGTAATGAGAAAATCTGAATTATAGCAATGAAAAAGAATAAAGTTTTCTGCCAGAAAAATCAATGCATCCCACCTCTTTGTCAGCATCAAATTAGTTATCTGTTACTGTGCATTTCTCTCACTGGTTGCCATGACTAATGGAATTCGGGCCAAGATGGACATATAGGAATTCTGTTGATCATGAGGATTATAATACCTTCTTCTTTGCCTTTCTACAATCCTGTGTAATACGAGTCTGCTATTTCTTTTGTTCTGATTGCATCCAAAACTCATTTATGAGAGGACAATTTCATTCAGCACTGCAGTGCCATTTGTTGCTATAAAATCTTATTATATTATAATAATAACAATAACAATAATAATAATAATTCCAGAATATTTGTGCAGTTTTTTCCCTTAAACTCTGAAGGGTTTCTTAATCAGTTGGAGCTGAAGGCATATCCAGCATTGCTACATCATCTTGTAAGGATGATGACAGCAGCAGCAAAGCACACTTCTAAAATACAGTTCTCTCTGAAGTTCACAGGCAGAGCAGTTTGTATTCTTGAGAATAAAAACGTATAGTATCTGAGTTCTTCCTAAGGAAACTACTGGAACCTTTTACAAGTTGTCTGGGACCCTACAATATTATTATTTCCTATAAAAAAGAAGAGTCTTCAAGAAAAAGACAACAAACAGCTATGTTGGTAGTTCCTGGTTGTCTAGAGCCATGTTAAACATCTCGACTGTTTCCGTGAGCTTTGGAGAGAGCAGGCTACATGGCAATATGGAGAAGAAGCATTTCCATTCCCTGTGGATGCAGTGACTTTGAGCACCCTGATGGGAGTAGAACCACCATTCTCGTTTTATTCCCTACCTTCAGAATTTTGAAATATTAATAGTTTGGATTAAGATTAACATCAATGTCTAAGTCTAGTAAAAATTTTGACGTGTCAGTGCCAAAATGTCTTCTATTTTACCAACACTGTCCCGTCAACCTCTGTTTTAGTCCCCATCTGTTAATCTGTAAAGTGCCTTTAATCAGTCATCTCTGACATTCCTATAAATTTTCCATCAGACATATGGCCCTACTGGTCATTTTTCATTCTCAGGAAGGCAAATCAGAAAAACAGATCTGCACTCTTAAATCACATGAACTTGGCAAAATAGCAGAATTCATTCCCAATTGTTTTCTCAGACAATATGGATCACACCTTGAAGAGTTCAGTGGTCACAAACAAGGTCTGGATTCCAAAATATTAAAGTTCTGTTATATTTTGTTCTCAAATAGCAAAGGATTGACTTCAATTTTATGGATCCAGACCAAGAAAGAGCAAAATTGTGTTTCAAGCTCATGGAAGCAGGATGGGACAAGGCCGCGGCGGCCTCTGCACTGTCCATGGTCCTGGCAGCACCAGGACTCCGCAGCAAAACCTGGAACAAACTAACTTCATCTGTCACGGATACACTCAGAGGATGAATCCCAAAGTCTTTATCACAGATACTGCTACCTCATCAGGTCCTTGCTCATGTAACAAACCTGCTCATAAAGTACATGCAATGACAACATCCTCTGAAGAATGTTACAAACCTTAAATCAGTGACATTTATATAGTATCTTAGAGGTTCTCAGGCCAAAAGTTCTCAGGATTTCTTTAAAGATAGGTTTAAGACTTTCCCTCCTGTGGTGCTGCAGAACTGTGCAGCTTTCATAAATATGGAAAAGACTAGTTAATACTTTAATTCTGAGCAAGTAAATAAAAAATCTTTAACAATGCACATATGTTACTAATGAACTAAGCTGATTAAAAAGTATCATGATGGATATTAATGCAGAACTATAATCCACCTTAATGCAAAAAGACGAAAGAGAAAAAAATATGTTTAATAAACACATAAGAAATACTTTATATCTACTTTTTAGAAACTAACAGTATGCTTACAATTTAGCTAATTAAGACTATGTGAAAATTCTATGCAATTAATATGGAATTAAAAATAAATAATTTTTAGAAAATGGGAGAAATCTCATTTCTGAAACCCTTTTTGCTTTTGTGCATACTTATGAAAATTCCTGAAATGGTTTACTTCTCTCTTCTGTCTTCCTTCAGCTTACATATTTCTTAGAATAGCAAATACTTTCTGTAGAAAGCTATGTCCACAATTCTAAGGAATCCTGAGTGAAAACTTTCAACTGTTGGCCTAGGGCTGACTTTTTTCCATTGAAAATATCATGCAACTGAGACCTTTTCAATCTGTGCTCATTTTTCTCTGATTGTTCTCTGCTGCCACAGTATGGTGCTCAGCTGCTGTTTGAAAACATGAAAAAGAGGATTTTATCTAGGAATGCATTCTTTTCATGCACTAATATGATTGGTTGCCAGTTAAGACCTCTTTTAAGGATTATTAAAAGGTTTTAAACTGAATATTGTATTTTTTAGGAAGTTAAAAACAGTTTTCAATTAAGTACCTACTGCTTTACATTAAAAAGTTTCTGTATCCTTATGCCATTTTCATGCTATTTTGTCTTCAAAACAGAGATAACTATTGCTTTAGGTATTTGTGGATGAAAGTAGCACTTCAACAGCAGACAGCATTTTATGAAAACTTTTCCTCTGAAATATTACGATTACTCTAAAATAAAATACATTTGAATATAAACTGATATCTTACAATAAAAAGAGCACTAGCCTCCCTTGTGTGCAATGTTGATGTCTTTCTTCATTGCTCTATTCTTTGATGCAAAAATACCCTCCTAACAATTCAGAAAAGTTCAGAACTCCAGATTAGCACTGACAAACTTCTTACACACAAGACCTCAAGTGGACAACTTCTAAGCACACTACAAAAAGGACTCATGAGCAAAGGTGGGACTTAACACAGGGGCATTTAGCATATTTATAGAGAACTGAAGAGAGGTTGCAGAATACATGATCTAAAACAGTTTTCCCAAATGGAGAGACGTATGCACAAGCAATCATGTATATCAATCAATAGCCCCAAATTAGGTGGTTAGACAAATAAATTCTTCTTACACTGCAAGGAATGAATGAAGTCATTGGCTAATCCTTTGTTATCATTTGTCAAACGAATTCTCACCATATCCTACCAACAAAGCTATAACCGAGCTCTTAGCCCCAGTGGTGTTAGCATGCGATAGGTAAAGGTGAAATGTTTGATTAGCAAGAGTTTATTGGCAAAACAAAAACAAACAAACAAAGAGTCAAAACCTAAATCAAATGACAGTCAAATCCATTTACATGAAGATCCCACCAAAAGCATCATCATCCCTCCTTATTTTATGAGCAATACATTTAGCCAGACATACTGAGTCTGGACTCTCAGTAGGATTTATATATATNCGAGAGGCTGGACTCTCAGTAGGATTTATATATATATATTTTTTTTCCCTTATACATGTTGTTTTAGTGCCAGTGCTGTCACAGGATAATGGCAAAATATCAGAGCACATGGCCTTGGTCCTGTAAAGTGTCGATTGCTCTGACCTTCAATCTAGAGGCACTTTTACACCTTGGATCTAGAGGCATTTCTACATGCACACTTTTAATTTCTATTCGATGAACCTTGCCAGTGACTTCAATAGTACTATAGATCATGCTTACCTTTAAACCTATGCATAAATGTTTTCCTGGATCAGAGTCACAATGTGCAGTTTGCATAAATTATGTGAACAAGATTTTGCCTAAGGTACTCAAAGATTTTAATAACCATTACATTATATAGCAAGTATAAAGCTAAATCAATAAATAGCCCTTTCTTTGGTTAAATTAAAAGGCATAAATCCAAATCCTTTGGCTTGAGCAGACTTTAAATTTTTTAGATAAGCCTTCAGTCCCAAGAGTTCAGTCCCACAGGTAATGTGGGCCAGGCTAACCATCTTCTGGGTCTACAATCAAAGATTAAAACACAACTCCAGCCTTGAAGATGTATCACACAGTCACCACTCAGGAGAGCTAAATAGAAACCAACTCAAACACTGTCAAAATCCCAACAGAGTCAATGCACTAAAGTGCTACTGGGCAAATGTAGCTAATAGCTCCACATAGCACGATTTCCCCTACATCCAAGTGCATTCAGCATCACTATCAACATGGTAATTATTGCTTAGTGCTGTGCTACCAAAGAGAGAAAACAAATTTCTGTAAATGAAAGCAGAAGAACAACAAATGTAATCTAGGATTTGCACTGGTTTATAGAGTTGTACCTAGGTTCAAAATATGTGTATGGCCTGAGGGCAACTAAGTAAATATTAAAACCATAAAAGACTTTACACTGGTCTATATATGGGACGTCTAACTTCCTTTTTAGATGAAATGAAATTAAATGGACTTATTCTTCTCCTTCCCAAGCACCAACTAAAATAGAAGTAAAGTAAAATAAATGGTCACTGTCTTGAAAATCTTATGGAGTGCCATAATTCAAGGTGGCTGCGCAGGTTTGCAGGTGGAACTGACTGTGTCCTAACAGGATCACAACAGCCACTGAGGAGTGTGGCCCCCAGCCAAGTGGTGGAAAGTGCTGAGAACAGGCCTGGGTATGAGATTCTGCCACTCATCTGAAATTGGACATCGCCAGGAAATGTCTTTCTGCACTTGGGTGATAGTTCAGCTATGTCAGGATGACTAACTAGATCCTCACTTCTCTTAAGCACTCTTCTGGGAAAATTCTGCACTGAGCTCAATCTTGTCAACACGTCCTACATGCGCTCAGGACACATAGATGAACTGGGTTGTTCAGGGAAGTTTCTAAACACAAATAACCATAAGCAGAAGCTAAGTGCCTGAGATTTCCTTTGTGTCCATAGGTTAAAAATAGCTGCAGAGGCAATTTTACTTTTTCTCTGGGAAAGTTCACAAAAGAGCAGTATAACATGAATATCCTAAATAATCTGCTTGTCCCACAGGAAGAAAGGCAGTAAGAAGGAAGGTGCACTAGCAAATTGACAGGTATTCAGGCTGTCAATATGTTTCCTCTGAGGCCGAAGTCCTATAACTTTTCTAACCACATGCCAAAAAAAAATTTCATATTATGCCAGCTTCTGGCATAATGGAGCTAGGTATTAAAGGACAGAACAAACAGGGAGCAAAAGAGACATAGGAATAAAGGAAACAGGTCATAGTACAGGAAATGAAGTTACACAGTGCAGCAATGGGATGAGGATTGGATGTGCAGAAAAAATAGAGTATGCAGAAAAGAGCATGACTACCTTGTTCAACCAAGGAATGAACATAAGAGCAGTAAACATTTAAATAAGTGCCACTACTCTCTCTTCAAAGTTTGTTTTGGAAGGAATAAACTAAATGGAAAGAAAAGGCACAGGGACAGAGAAAGGATAAGGCAGAAGATGGACAAACGAGATGATGTGAAGAGCCTGAGGTGGAAGCAGAAGGGCCATGAAGCAAAGGCCAAGCAGCACAGCTACAGAAAGTCCAGTAGAACCCGTAGAAAGGTCATAGACTTTCCAGAGGTTTCTCCTTATTGCTATAGGATGAAGAGATGCCACTTGGGACCTATAGATGAAAACTGCTTGTACAGACTAACAGCAACACATATAATTCATTTACTGTCACTCCTCTCAGGAGGTTTTCATGTTATAAAGCGGATCATAACAGTTTTTCTGCAGTTTATTTCTTACCCCAAAAGAGTCATTATGCTCAAAGATTCTTCCTTGTGAAGTTCTAAGTTTTGTTCTTTTCTTTTTTCTAAAAGTTTAAAGGATAGCTAAAAAAAAATAGTTTTGTGTGCTAGAAAGTTGACTGAAGATTTGAGTCCCTTCTTCCTTATGTAAGACTTGTTACTCCAACAGCTAGATAAAGAATTTTTGCAAATCCTCCTGGTAATGATTTTTCTGTGTGGAATATTGTTCTTTCTGGTCTTCAAAAAAATTTCCAGCTTATACGTGTACTAACATTGCACAGTATTAACTATATAGAATGATTTTTATTGAGACTTTTTTTTTTCCTAAAAATAGATATTGCTGCCAACTTAAACCACGGTATTCTTGTTTTTATTATGAACAGTTGCATACATCCTAAAGACAGATGGTAACTTGCAACACCAACATAGCTTTACATATATTAGGTTTTCTCTGATTCCTATGTGTCAGTTTATCTCCCAGAACTTGTAAATCTGTAGAAGCATTTAAAATCTGGCAGATAGCTTAGGAGTGTCATCTATTCGGAATGCTACAGAAACAGCAATACTATATGAGTAAATAGATTGACTAAAGAGCACATGCTTCAAGCATGTATGTAGGTGCACCTTCACATCCTAGAGAAATGAGGTTTAACTTTATTTTTTTTTCTTTAGTATTATTTCTGTGGCCTTTTTCAGACCAAGTACAATGCCACAAATTACATTTAGATGACATTTTAAACTATCTGCAGTTACATCTACTGGAAAGTACAAAATCTAATACCAATATGATTTCAGAGGCATGATACATCACACTGAAACCTGTAACTTCTATTTTTTTCAAGAAGAGTATGCTTTTCTTTTACAGAACTGTTATTACATATCCTAACAGTGAACACAAAAATGGGAAATTTAACCTTAGAATAATTGTCTATTTTCCTTGCTTCATGATTTAAAACATTTAAAACAACTGAACTGAGCAGTTCAAAATGGACTGGTCGATATCAGTAAAACTGATTAGCTATTTTTACTGGGATATGCAGCCATTTAGACAGCAAATAAGGGATATTTGATCAATGAACCAGCAATGTGATATCTGGTGTGCTGTTTCACAGTCATAGGGCCTGATTCGGATCTCTCTGAGACCAGCATAAATGAGGAATAACTCAGAAAATCAAAAACATATCCCAAACTGGTGTGGGACCAGAACGAAGCACCTTGTGTTCCAATCTGTTTCACTCTCATGTCTAACTTAAGAGATTGGCTCGCTTACAGAGCTCTGCATTAGACATATTGCCTCTTGTTTTAAAATATGTATGTTTAATATTTAATTTAACAGAATTCCATATTCCTATCTCTGTGTACTATGCGAGTCCCTTGGAGGCCCGTGGTTTGTATGTGCAGTCTCAATACTCCTCAGCTGCAATTTGGAAGCACCATTGCCTAATGGGGTGAGAGGAAGTGCCTGTCTCCAATTAATCTGGGTTCTCTTTTGAGTGAATAATGAAAATATTGCCAAGGCAGAGGCAATTTGTAAAGTAGACTGCAGAAGCTGGGCCTGGCTTACCAAAAACCATTTAATTTAGCATGCGTCATAGTGCTGCACTGGTAGAAGTACAGGTCTCATCAATAGTCCACACGCTTCAAGTAAATATAGCTAATTTAGACTATCAATTTCAAGTGGTTACCCACACAAAAATTTTGCCAACTCTGAAATATTTTTATAGTGCTACATATGACTGCTATTATGTGTAAGACTGTGTAAGAATCATAAAATAGGTAGGGTAAGCATAAATTCAGTCTGTGCTCCTGCTTTCACAGAAAGATAGAAATATTTCTCATTATGTAATCGTGTTCAGTATTGCACATGCATGCCAAGGTGACAGACACGTACGTAATTTCCAAAAGACCTAATGGCATAATTCTAGAAAATGTTCACAGATTTTGAACTTACGATCTGTTGGGGCAGACGGCACAATCTCTGAAGTTACCCAAGGCCAACAACGGCAGAATGAAAATGGTGGCAGAAATTATACCTACGTGGCGACGATAGCTAGCTTGCAGGAGAGACTATTTTCAAGATCATTTGGCACATCTAGAATGTGGGATAGCTCTCTGAAGTAAAGAATATAAACATTAAAAGGTCAGAAATAGACAGCTAAGTTATCCATTCACACTGGCAATGGGAATCTTTGCCATTTGGCTCTGAACCACTTTGCCAGTTTGCATCCTAATGACAATTACACGTCCCATACTGATATTTCACTTTCAATTTTCGTAGAATTAGTGGAAGCATTTAAGGAGTTAATGGAAGCATAGTACTTTCTTCAGAGAAAATATGAAATTAGATTAGAAATTAGATTGCCTTGAAAACATTACATGCAGCAAAATGTGCGCTCAGAAAGCCTTCAGGAGCAATCATCTAAGCATGGTTTCTTGTGACTTGCATTTTACAGTTCTGCTACAGAAGAAAAAAAAAAAAACAACACAAAGATCTGTGTGGAGATTCTGTTGTTTCCAAGAGGCGCAAAACTTTATAGCACAGGAGAACTGAAATTGCGTCAAACCCTTCTCCACGCGCACAGGATTAAACCACTGCGGGGAGCTGCAAAATCCCCCCGGGACCAAAGAGAAGGTGAGGGCAACTGCACCGCAGCATCTCCCTAGGATGCTCCATCCAGCCCCGCTCCTGCACGAGGACTTGGGGTTGTCCTCAGAAGGCATCACTACGTCTCCCTTCAGCGCCTTCTACCAGGGGCAACATCCCTCGGCCAGAAATAGCGCTTTGAGGGGGGCAGAGCAGGATGGAGCTCTATATCTACCTTACACGGCACGCAATCCTCCAAAGAGCAGCTGGCTCCTGCTTTGATGAAGCGCTGTGCCGCAAGAGCTGAAGGATCCTGTTTTTCACCATTTAAAGATGTATGATAGCAACAAAGCTCTATGTTAAAATATTTAACTCACAGAGAACTTATGGAAATTGTCTATTCAAGCTCAGCAAAGACATTAAATTACCAAGCTGTTCCAGGACAGTTGTGTGTGGAGAGAAGCCAGAAATGCTCCCGGATTGTAATGTTACTTACGGAGATTAGACTGGGAGCCTGATTCAGATGCCTTTTTATACAGATCAGCACGGGGAGCTGCAAAATGTTACCATATCAATTTCTGCAAAACATACTGTGTGTGTACATACAGATATAAAATCAGGATGTATACACAGCACATTTCTTGCCATATTTTGAATGGCATATGTTTGTTTAGTTTGCTGAAATATGAAAAATAATATTCGGCAATGGGTAGCACAATGTTAACGAGATTTAAGAGTATAGCCCTGTGTCAAAATGCAGATAAAAGAAAATCCATCTATCTCAGTATTTTAATCAGCCAGATCATGGTTTTGATGAATATGCAAATGTGACTGTTTATACACTATTTTCAGAGTGAAAGGAAACAAATTCAGTTCTATTATAGAATTAATGACAGTTCTGTCCTCTAAGATTAACAGTTTAAGCCCTACAAATATTAAACTGGCAGCGCTCCTTACACCCACCTTCTGAAGACTTTATTCTTTTCCCCTTATAATTGTTCCCTTTATACTTGTCTGGCCCCCTAATTGAGGTGATTAATAATTAATGTCAGTCAGGAATATGCAATGGTCAATCAGCAACTGTACTTCACTGACAACGGGGTTAACATAATTCTCTCCTTTGTTAAATCTTTCCTTACACTTCCACCAGAGTTGCTATTTTTGCCTAATTTTCTGTCAGCATAGGGAACTCATAGTGGAGTACTCCAGGAGTGCAAACCCTTTATTACTTTATTCCAGTGCTGACTATTCATACAATTTTATTCTGATTTTCATGATATATTATAGGATTTTTTAAAGGCCTCAGGTGCTGAAGCCATTTCGTCTTGTATTCACCCCCCCTTACACATATTAAAGGCATAGACAAATAAAAGATCAGAGAAGAGATTAAAAATGGAAAGCAAGTGCATTATAAAGTCTGAGAAAGTAAAAAGCAAAAAAAAAAAAGAGAAAAAAAACAGAGTTCAGCAATCATTTTTAATGTGATGATTAAAACAATGATATGGGAGGGGCTGAGTCCCGATTCCAGAACCCTCAGGACAGGCAATAATTCAGCTCGGAGAAAGGTTGTAGCAAAGTGAGCAGAGGATCAGCCTCACCCATCGAGGCAGATTCCAGCATCAGGAAGATTTCATTTTCCTGTGACCACTAGCATCTAAATTGAGATCACTAAACCCGCATTATTCAAACCAGCAAAACAGATACTTTTAAGAATAAAAAAAAAAAAGGTAGATTTTTAAATGTTTTGCATTATTTTACCTGGAAAAGTTACATTTTGATTCCAAAGATGCTTATTTCCTGCTGAATAGTAAAGCTCTTCCAGAAAGACAGAAGGACAGAGTACTCTAAAAAGCATATTTTTTCAATAAAGCTGCTTCAGCTACTTCCTTAGGTATCTTTAGAGGTGAATTGATCCTGCATGGGAATTTTAGCATTGCTTTTCAAGTCACAAGGGAAATATTTTATGTGAAATTAAATTAGCATTTCTCTATATTTCACCATGCAAGTAAGCTGGCCCATGTGCAATTGATAGCACTAAGACCAATACATGTGTGTGTGCCAGCAGAGATGACCAATTATACTCTATAAGCATTTAAGGGTAGGCATTCCTCATGAAGCAAAGTAGTTGACAAAAATGCTTATTACTTACCACACTAAGTCCAAGCAATTCTCTGCAAAAGTAGTCCATATTCCGCCTTTGTAGGTTGTCAAGATAGTGCTGAAGGCGAGTATAGGTGTAGGGGTAACAGTAGGCAAATTGGTAGACGTCATCCTCACGATCAAAGCAAAAAGCAAACGACATGACATAGTTCTTCCTGTGGTCCGGACAGCGGTAGTAATACACGTTTTTAGAGGGTATTCTTTGCCTAAAAAACAGAAACAAGATGCATATATGGAAGCATATATAAATAGTGATAAAAATATTGAACTAAAATGTTCTCTGAGATTCATATTTCATGTCCAACATATGAAGCCAACCAGCTTGAGCTGTTGGGACCATCCGCGCAGTAGGCCCGGGCACATCAGCGTGAAGCAGCACCAAGTGACTCGGCCTGAGTTTGAGGACATCTTCATAATAACATTGCCCTCCACAGTCTGGAGGGAAATAACATCATACCAACACCTAGCCAGGAACGAAGGAAGAAGATAAATTATCACAGGAGGGAAAATACTCGACATAAAGCCTTCCATTATGGTAAATAACCTAGTGCTGAATTAGAAAGCAAGACACAAACGGGCTTTTGGTCCTCTTCCAAACAGGACTGCTGCCCTTCTCAAGACTTCTGGCTTACACTGCTGACATTATAAAAATGAAGTTATGTGATAGTAAATAATTACAGTAAAGATATTAGTATCATTAAGATGGTATCTATTTAAGGAATAACAAACGTCTGCTGCACATCTTTCACTCGACTGTAATTATTCCTTTACTTCTCAATAGAAGCAAGAGCGATCAAACCCTCGTTCTGTAGACATTCGCTATTTCTGTTTGTGCCCTTCTGCATTTTGTACAAGGATTGTTCCCTTTTCCGTAGACATGAGATTCTCTCGGCACGCCATGTACCTGCAATTTGATGTAACTAAGTTACCAGTCGTGTTTGGCAACACAACACTACGGTCCTGCAGACTATAACTAATTCAATTATACAACACTATAAACGGGTCTCATCTAATGACTGGAGCACAGCTCAGCTAAACTAGGGCCATAGTGAGGGAAAACATAATAAGATTTACAGCCACAGCAGTAGCAATGTGCCTCTCTGTAATGGTTCTGAGACGCTGGCCAACTGTGCAGCAGTTTTGGCCTTTCGGTGCTAATATGAAATAGAAGACAAAACCCTCCAACAATGCAGAAGGACGCGTTTGCCAATTAGCAGCAGTTAGGGAGTCTGATCAGCAAGGCTCAGGAGCTACAAAGAGGAACAGAAAGGAATTGAGATGTTCTTGAGAAAAAATACAATAAAAAGCCAGTGATGCAGTTAATTAGATTTGAAATAAGAGTAATTTCCTCTCTCTTTTTTTGTCCTGGTTCTTGAGCAATCGGGGCTTCAAGAATTCATTCCAGCATTTTGGGGGTAAACAGGACACTTGCTTATCACTAAGATCAAAAAATGGTGTTTTTTTAAGTCACAAATGAGAAGGATAGAAAAAAAAATACATGTGAAATTTTCAAAAGTAGCAGTAGGGGGAAAAAAGGCCGCCAGCCGTCTGCATGCAGTATCCTAACCTAATAGGTTTCTCCAGTTTCTTAATATATTTCTATCGCTCACCCTTACTCTGGAGTGCTATAGGACATCCCTCATTTGATCTCAAATCAAGCAGATGATATGGCAGTGGGTAAATGTATTCTAGCTCCCAGTCCTCAAACCGTAATGCAAGTTTAAACAGTATGTTGCTGAGTTGTTGAACTTTATTTGTTTCCAAATTAGCATGGGAGAAATAACAAAGGACTAGCCTTACTTTCTGCAATAAAAATTTCATGTAAAATGAGACCAATAGGAAGAAATTCAGGATTTTAGAAAGGGTAATGGTAATTGAAATTCATCTGCTGATAGTTAATGTTTAAACGACACATAGCTCTCCTTGGTTCAATAACTTTCCACTTTTAAGCAAGTTGAAGACAACTTTTGTTAATGTATTAAAGGCACTTTTGATATTTTGTTCCCTTTCCCCTTCATTATAGAAGCTAAGCATCTGTTTTATTATCCACTTTGACACATCACTTTATGGCTGCATTTGGCTATTATGGCTAATCTTGATGTCTAGGACATCTGGTATTGACATTTCACTATCTGGTGTCTGACACAACAGCAGAAACCAGACTCAGTTCCTAAGCTTAAATTCACCCTCTCAGGGCAGAAAGTGCCCAAACTCTTAATTCAAACCATATCTTCCAAAAATAATTATAATAGTACTCCTGTCACTGCTAATTTATTTTTATCTCTCCTAGCACTTTGTCACTGTTAATCTATTTGTGAGTCATAGAGAGAAAGGGAGTCAGTGTTTAGATACTAACAACACATCTTTACACACAGGAGCCTAATCAGATTCAGATCTTATCAGAGAATTAAAGAAAAAAAAAAAAAAGGAAAGAAAAAGAAGGAAGAGAGACACAGTGCTGGCTATCACCAACTGAGTTTTTGATAACAAAAAGACATTGCTCAGTTCTTGAATTAACCTTTGTGTCCTCGACGCACTATTGTTTACTCTTTCCCTTTTTTGTTCTATGCCTTCTGGAAAAGGACACCCACACACTGTGGCAGCAGCTGCTCCTATTAATTTAAAGCTATTACAAAAATTAAAATTAAACCCAATTACTTTGGCTGGTTTATAGCCGGGGAACGGCTTAGTCTGATTGTTCCCTCTGGTTATGGACAAAAACAATATTCCTACCTACAGGCAGCTGCCAGTGGAATACTAATGCACCGAGGCCCAGGCAGGGACAGATTCAGACACCGACTTTCACTGCATTTCTGAGTAGAGACAAATCTCTTATCGGGGATCTGCAGAAATGCCCCAACTTCTCACACTGTACGTCACGAGGAAGCTGATTTGTAGTTAGAGGTGGGGAAGCAAAAAATACAGGAGAAACCTTCAAATTCTGATTTGCCATTTTGCATTTCCAGGCAGCTAACGCTGAGCAATGCGCCTGGCTAATTGATCCACTGCTGCCCGCATTTCAGCACTTCTGCATGGTTCTTTAAAGGAGAACCACACTGATTTTAAGCACAGTCACAGCACATAAGAAGCAAGCAACTAATTTCCAGTCTCTTTTGGAAATATTAAGGAAATGAAGCTTAATAGCTTATATGGTTTTGAAAGAAATTTAAACTACATTTTCTTAAATAACTTTTTCTTTCTTTCAAAAGGAGAAAGGAAGCACCAAAAGGAAGATTTCCGCTCTCTGTTTGATTTGTCCCATGGTGCAGTGCCAGTCGAAGGTATCCAAGCCAAGGGCTTGAGCATCTTTCTCCTTCCACTTCACAACAGTGTCCCTAACCCCGCAGACCTGCTACCTTTGCTTTTAGATGTCTACGTATTTGCTACATTGCACATACTCTGTTTTGATAGTGTTGTCAGTTTAGCCAAAAAATTGCTTCCTCAGTCAATGTCAAATCCCCGACCAACTTCAGTGGCCCCAGGACTTTACTCACAGGCAATGAGAAGTATTTCCTCATGACCCAGCTTTCAAAATCTTGTCCTAACTATATTTCTTTTTTCAATACAACAATACAATTTTAATTTTAGTGTTATCTTAACCATAAGTTGGAGAGTAAAGATGAAATTGCTGTGTTTTACTATTTTGCTACCTTTCATAACTGAGAGTTATTCAAGGCTTGGGAGACCTAGTACTAAAGGGATGTCATGGGGATGGTGGGATCTGTTCCTCAAAACTAGTGCCCTCACAAGGTACTACAATATAAATAATAGAAAATCATAATGTTTAAATGATTTTCTCTCCCCTAATGGCTGACCAAAGCAGGGAGCTTTTACCCAGCCAAATTAACAATGACTTTAATGAGCAGCTTAACAGTCTTTGGACAGCGTTTCATATGGCACTCATAAAGCAATTACTCAGTTGCTCGCCTGGGCAGGATTGGGTCAGACACATCACAGTCAGTAGCCTTCAAAGTAAAATGATGATCTTTGGAGGAGAAACAAAAAGCTGCAGGTGCTGTAGAAGATCAGTAGCCAAAAGAAAGAACAAGCGATCGGACTTGCAGAGAAATGCTCGAGTGGATCTGACTGCCATGCAGTGTGGGGACACACTCTGGTGATCATCCTCAGTCCATGTAGAGACCCTTTCTGAAAAATTCCCAAGCTTGCTTACATAATTCGTAGTGGTGGGCCTGAATGACAATCTTGGAGGAAACTGCATTCCAATTCTGGATAGGTTTGAAGCACAAACCCTGATTCTGATTTGGTTTTTGAAAATACCCGAAGGTGTCTATTGACTGTACCCACAATACAAGATCTAACTGTTCCTTCCAAGCATTCAGATTTTATTCTTAAAGCTAGGTGTCCTTATTTATTAACCGAAAAAAAAAATCCAACAAACTATGGAGCAAATATAACCAAGTTAATCATGCACTGCAAACTCTTTCCCTACTGGGAAGCAGCCCTTCCAAATTGAAGGCCTTACCGACTCTTCTCTCTGTTAGTCTAAGCCATTATTTTTTTCCTTGCTTATTCTTGTTGACAAGTGGAGCTGACAATCTTCAAAATCCCAAGCTTACAAGTGACACAATAAGTTTGTAGGCCTTTTTCTTGAGCAGAATTTTATATTTGATTCACAGAGCATGGAGTGACAGTGAATATGTCAGGTAGCGTTAAATATTTTTTGCAGACAACAGAATGGGTTTTGGCACAGCCAACTCAATTTTAGACACAGCAGACTAAGGCCTCCTTTTCTTCTTATTTATATTTATTAGAATATTCTCTGAAAACATTTCCCATTTTTAATAGCCTGCTATGCAGCTCAAGGTTCAACCTTTACAGATGTCTGATTTCCTGAGTACAAAATCAAAGTTTTCTGTAAATTGATAGCTTTCTTAAAATCAGGAAATCTACATTTTCAGTATGTATAGCTTTCAACTGGACATGTTAATTGAAATAATTAAGTGAACTCCATAAAGATTGCTTGGCAATTCAAATAATTAAATGATTTGTACAAAAATCACTTGTAAATTCTGTGCATTCCTTACAACTTCAAGAGAAAAACATTGATGTTTTTACTGTTTTTTTCTTAAAATGTATTTAAATATGTGAGCAATGAAAAGGCAGATTTCATTTTTTTGAGGAATTACACTTCTCAGAAGTTAGTAATAAATATGGAAAAATTCCCTCAGCACAAGGAGATATTCTAACTTGGCATCCATTTTTTTACGAGACCCAGCAGTGCTCCACATGCGTCAGAAGAATCAATCCCATAAATCGATATTGAGTTTGGGAAAATACCCTAAAAACACACTCCTTTTATTTACTTTTTTTTTTGACAGCCTGAAAACCAGAACCTAGAAACAGATTCCTCTAGTACCACCATACAATTGCATGAACAAATGTTGTGAGAATAACTCCCCACACTTCATACGTGCTGGGATACATTCTGCAGAAACTTGTTAAGAGTTTTAACAAAATCCTATCTTCAACGCAGAGCAATGTTATGACAAGGAAAATTTAGCGGTAAGGAGAAACAATAAACAAAAAATGAAAATTGTCCTTTGTTCTGCTACTACAAAACACCTCACAGACATGGACCTTGCTCAACCATGGACTAGATCTCCCTGTCCTGTGTCCAAAAATATAACAAATCTACATGTATAAAGCTAGGGGAAACCATAGTAGACATTATTCCCTAAAAAGACAGGAAAGTACAAAGGAAGAGCATCCTCCAGGAGAAGCATCAGGAAGCAGCATGCACAGGTCAGGGAGCGAGTCCTGCCAGCAGAGTGTGACTATGAGACACAGAGCAATATTGAAAAAATTGTTACTGGCTTCTGCTGGCAGAATATCCATTGATTCACCAAAATAAACACTTCTTTATGAGGGGAAGGGTTGCTGTGCTATGAGTTGGCAAAAAAAATCTATAAAATGACTGATAAACTTTTAAAAAAAGCTTAATCTCAGACAGGGCAAGTCTCCAGATGAAGAGAAGTGTTTTAGGGTTTGGTCTGGTTCTCCAAACCTCATTTTTTTTTGTGGAAGAAGTTTTTTTCCAGTGATGTCTGACTTCCATTACTGCATCACTCCATGATGCTCCACAAGGTCCAGTACAAATCACTCCAACATATATCTTAGGGGAGTTACCAGCTGGTAGAGAAATCCAAAATCTTTTGCCTCACCAGCAGTCAAGCAGCAGTTTTATCCTCTTTGCTCCCTCCTGCCTACGATGTTGTCAAGCCTGTGCTCTTTCCTTCATCTCTTGTTTATTCTGTCCAGTCGCGTAAGCCGCAACTGCAGTGACTTCCCTCTGAAGCAGCTGCTCCAACACTGCAATTATTCCACGAAAACTCTGTTTAAACTGCAGGGATAATGAATGGTGCCGATTTTTTCTGCTGTTGAAATATGATTTGCCTACTGACCACAAATGTTCCAGCCTTGTATTGCTTCTACAAGCAATATTTCGATGCAGCACTTACTTATAAAGAAAAGAAGAAAGAAAAGGTGAAAAGCACTCTCAACATTTTAGGAGGTCACAAATGGAAGATATGGAAGCAGGAGCTATTCCTGTCCTGCAATACAGTTACTGGAAAAATAAAATAAAATAAAATAAAATAAAATAAAATAAAATAAAATAAAATAAAATAAAATAAAAATTATTTCAGGAAAAAAATGTTGAGAATTTGTGATGATAAACATTGAAAAGCGGGAAAGCAATGTTTTAGAGTGGTGCATCACAACGGCTCTAAGCTTGGTGGAAGGGATAAGGAAGGTTTATTTGGAAGCAATTCAGAAAGAGTAGTCAAAAAATTGTTAAAGAAGTGGAGAAATTTCAAGAATTAATTCAGCATGAATAATGATGCATCAGTAAAGGTGAGGACAAGAAATACTCCACCTCAGCATATAAATCTGAAAACCACATGGCAATGGCTGTCCTAGCTTTGACCTACACCAGACTCTCCGGCCATAAAAGAAGTTTACAGCAACTTCAGAAGACAGTTTTTATACACCAGCAACAAGAAGACAGTAAGCCTGTAAAACCAGAAGAAACTGTACCACTAACTAGACTAGAAAGGAAGTCAGGACAGGAGACTGGAGGAAGGAAAGAAGACTGCAACACCAAGCATCCTACCTTCGAGCTGGCCAGAATGGAACGGTAATGGAATGATTATGAATAAATGACCTTTTAGGCCTTATCTTCATCTCCTATCCATGAAAGAGAGGTGCTTGAGGGCATCATATGTCCTGGACAATTTTAGAGAAGGTTGCTCAGTAAGGGATAGCTTATTTCCATTTAGAAGCTCTTTTTAAAAAAGAATGTTTCAATTAGATTTTACTTAGACAGTCAAGGCAAAGACTTTCACCAAACCTTTTACTTATTGGTGTAGTATTTTTTTTTCCTTCATGTCCAAACTCAGCATTTTAGCCCATTATTCTTTTCTGGCTCCACTGTATTCTGGTGTTTAATCCTTCCAGATTATGTGGACTGGAAAACACACAGCATCATACACACTCTAAGATTGAGTTTTTGCAATTTTTGGAGTACATGTTGGCCTGGGAATGAGGGACCACCTCAATCCTAAATTCGAGTCCCTGAACTGCGCTACCAGTAGACCATTGGGTCATCCCTAATAGCCTCTTAGCCTCAATTACCTAATTAGCCTTTTCTTCACTTTCCTCTTCTCCCTTTCCCATCTGTTCATCTATTCCCACCACTCCCTGTTCTTCTGCAAGAATAATTTTTAAAATCTATGTTAACTTCATTTAGGTTATTCTCAGGTGATTTCCCTTGTATGCAAGAATAATTTATAAGTCTCATAAGAGTCCCAACTTGAGGAAGTATTTCAGTAATGTCTGAATTTTAAAATCCATGTTAAAAATGTCGCTGATTTCACACACTATACATGCAAAGCCGAAACTGTTAACATACCATGTCATTTGGATGTGAAATTTAACTAAATACCAAAGAAAGAAGAAGAGATATGAGGATTTACCAGCTGAGGTTTGGTTAATCCTGAGCTGTTTTGGGGAAGTTCAGAAACCCTCTGCCAGCCATGAGTCCATTCAATTTTATTCCTTAGAAGTTTCAGAGCATCTTTGATAACAGAAAATTGATGAATAGGATAAAGAGAAAAGAAAACAGAAACTGTCATCACAGGTCAGACTTGATTAGATGGGCAAATATCCCTATAATATCGTACATTATCCTAATTTTTTTGTCCATACAATGAAATCTGAATTTGGTCATTTATTTTTAAAATCCCACTTCTTATGCATTCTAGCATCTTGTTCAATTTTTCCACCACATCATCATCTCAAATGGCTTCTGTTCTGTCAACACTGATGCTCATTTTTTTTTCCTCTTCGGTTAAAGGAGAAAATTTTTGTGTGATTTTTTCCACATATTAACTTTTCATTTATCAGAACTAAAATTTGTTTATTCATTTGAGCAGTCTGTTTAGATTACTCAGAAGTTTCTCACAGTCTGCGCTACAGGCTTAAATTACTTAAGTAATTACATCATTTGTAAGTGCTACCACCTAATTCTTCACCTCTCCTCCCCGGATCATCAATAAATATATTAAGCACATGACCTGATAGGTAGCTTTAAAGAACGCAGCTGCTAGCCTTTTACTGTGATGAAAACTGACCATTTTAGCCCTCTGTCTTTTTGTTTCCTTGTCGGTTTTTGATCTATGATGATACTTGCCCTGTCGCCATATGTGACTACTGCCTCTTTAGCAGCGTCTTGTGACAGACTTCTTTGTCGCAAGCTTTTAAGAAAGCCAAAATACATTATGTCACGCAGTTCTCTCTCTTCGTAAGCCCAGGCTAATACCTAAAGGTGATGCAAATCCTCCCAAGAATTCCCAAGGACAAAGGAGTATTGGTATCTGATGGCGTGAAAGGAAGATAAATAGAAAAGATTAACGAGCAAGTCAGAAACATATTTCTTCTGCAAGTATTGCGATTATGATTTTTAAATCTTCTTTTTCAAAGGGAGTTGTCTCATTATTTGTAGAAAGTTCGTGTTTCTAACAGTACACCAGTCTAGACCTACTAACTGTCCAAGTAAGCCAAAAAATGAGTAGCACCAGTGCATAAAGGTTACAACACCTGAAAAAATACTCCAGATTTGAGTTAAAAGGAAGAGCAGGGTAAGAGAAACTGCTGAGATCTCTCCTATGAACTGAACCTGCACCTGGTCCTCATCACTGGACATGCTCTTAGGCTCTTCCAAGTAGTCACGGCCAGCAGGAGGGAGCATGACTAGCAGGGAGAGGTAGGGCTACAGGAGTGAAGAGCAGCTCATCAAAACGTGCCACAGGTTGGCACATCCTCCCTTTAGCTTTCCTACGCAGCAGCATCTGCAATCCCAACTGCTGAACAAAGGCAGGGGAACACAACCAGCCGGCCTCGCCATTGCCTTGCTAGATGGAAAGACTATTATCGCAATTATACTTCGGGAATTCAGTATTGCTACTCGGCATCTACACTGTCAGACCTCTCTTTTCTCATTTTTACAAGGATATTGTTAGGTAAAACATCTAATTCTTGTCCATGAGTGGGAAAAGTTCTCTCTTTGACCTCCAGTAACTTCAATACTGTTTTCCCAGGTTTCTGCATGCAGGATGATATCAGTGGGTTTGAAGTGACACCCCCTACCACCACCTTAGACTTAAACCTGGCCCTTTCTGCTGTCCACCGAGTCAAAGAAATAGGTGATCTTAGCCTTTTTATCCTCCTCTCTTCCACGCAGCTAGGAGTGGTTATTGCCAGAGGAAGGATACTGGGCTGGATGGATTTTGGTCTCAACCAGCAGGGCCACTCATATTTCTTTTTATGGACATATTCAGAGAGTTCTGAGTGATGTAGTGAGATGTGATTTTCCTTTGCCGAAGCTGTGCTCATTAAAGTCCCTCACATCGTGATCTTCCAGGTGTTTTATTATTCTCTTTTAAATTTCTGTTTCGACCATTTGCAATGTGCAGATGTAATGCTTATTGGTCTAAATATAGGATACACCCCGGATACTTGCCAGTCCTCTGGAACAGAACTGGGTTTTAATGAGACTGCATATCTTTGTTAGCAGTTCAGCTAATTCCTTCCTAAGATTCTTCAAAATTCTTTTATACATAAATCATGTGGGGCTGATGATTTACTGCTTTTTAATTAATCAATTTGCCCCATCTCCTCAATTTCTGATAGCATCTCATCTTTATTCCCAGAAAAGAACAGGTCTGCGTTAGGTACCGCTGAAACCTTGTTCGCCATAAAGACTGATTTATGATGTAGAAACACCTGATTTCTTTGCATGAAAGCAATCATTTTAAAACATGTACAAAATGTGACAATATGAGGGCAAAAATTAAATTCAGCGTTGCAAACTTTACTTTTCTCCAGGCTACACATCTTGCACATACACAAATTTTATTCCCTATTCTCCTCCATGAGCTCCTTTATGTCCCCTCCTTCCATCTTTCGCTGTTAAAGAACTATCTTAAAACATTCCCATCCTTGAGGCTGTTGCACAGACTACACTAGCCCTGCACTGTGCAAATCTGCCTTTTTTGCACTTCATTTATGCCATTTGAAGACAACATTCAGAGATATCACATTAGACACAGAAGTGGGAAAAAAGAGAAAACTTGAATGAAGCATCTCATTTTTTTCTTAGCTAAATAGATGTAGAAAGCAGCAAATATGGCAAGCCCATTTTTTTAAAGAACAAATACACACGTCTTGCAATGGTACATTAATATGCTGACTCTCCGATCAAGAGCTACTGCTTTGCAGTCATCCAGCCCCCTACCAACTCCAGTATATCCCAAGCTCAATTCCTCTTCCACACTGAGGCCAGCTCAAAGAAGAAACCATGAATTTGGCTAGCCAGACATTTTGGTCACCAAATTCCCATTTTGATTAGAAAAATAAAATAAAATAAAACAAAACAAAACAAAATAAAATAAAATAAAATAAAACTTTTTTTACTTAAATTCTCGTCAAGTTTATTCACAGTGCTCTTTTCACCAGACACAAGTTTAACAGGTTTTCTTTCCTAGATGACAAAAATGAACCCCCTGCAAAGGTGTTGGCTTCAGTCTACAGGGGAAATAAAACTCCGTTCCCTCCTCCTCCCTTTTCAAAAATTCCTAGTTGCTGACCCGTGGAGTCGTATTGATCTAAGAAGAGACTAAGTATCCTGCCCTCTCGGTCACTTCTTATTTACAGTACACAAGGAAACATATAAGCAGAGGGAGACTTCGAAGCATGGGGATGAGGCATCCAGAAGCAATCGTGCACTCCCGGGAGTTCTCATGCTCAACACAAAGCTAAAAAATGAGATGCTGCAATGGCTGATGCTATTGAAGACAGGAGAAAATGAAAAATGGTATGTGTAGCACTAATCTTGTTTTACCAAATCATATGCGTGATACCTACCAGGCCACTCCAATCTTTCACAATAATAGTTCCAGCATCATTTTTCTTGATAGCCTTTTAAACATATATTCATTTCAGGAAAAATCTGGGTTTTTTCTTTTTTTTTTTTTTCCTACCTGAACAGCGTCACAAAATGGAGCAACTGCAAACCTTATGCATATTTTAAAGCACCATCCCATTTCGCAGGGCTAAGCTCGTTCAGAATAGAAATGCGTTGTGTCCCTCGCCCTCTTCTGAAGTATAACCAAACACCGCAGCGAGGAGAAGGGAAATGCAGGCTACACGGTTAAATAACAGCAAGTTTTATTTAGCCTTGAAAGACTCTTGATAGCCAATAAATGGCAAAGCTCCAGACACTTCTCTTCCTCTTTATATTGTTATAAACAGGGAGAAAGGAGATACTCACTGCTCGCCGGTGGGTAGGAGGCTGCGGGGTGGAAGTACCGCAGGAGGATGCTGTGAGGTGACAGGATACACCCACAAAGCGGTTCATGATATTTAGGTCTTGATATTTAGATTCATGATGTAGTTGGCGATCACCAGCTCAGTGTGGAACTTTATTAAAGTTGCTTATTAAATAAAGTTTTGCCAACAAAAATATTTTTTCTCTGTTCTCAGTTCCCGAAGGAGGCACAATCAGCTGAAGCCTTTTGGAAGCAAAATGCTGGGAGTCAACAGTGCTGTGGTGATTTCGAGCAGCTCGTTTGAGCTCTAAGTGCTATATATGAACCTGCAAAGATTATGCTCTCAAGGATTTCTAGGCACACACTGGAAAACTCCAGAGAGGTTACTTCTAATGTCGCTGTTCAAATGTTGGCATTTCCCAAGGCTAATCAATGGGATTATCTAAGCCGATGCTTTAAAAGTTGCTAGTCCCAGCCCACAATCACATATTCCTCACACTGCGCCTGCTTGCTGGAACACGTGTGATGCCATGAAGAAGACATACCACTTCAGAGGAGAAAAAAGTGGGCATATAACATCCCAGAAGCAATTTTTATGCCACAGTCTCCACTGGTAAAATTAAGGAAACAGAGGAGAAAAGATCTGAGTCTCTAGGAGTCTTCTATGTTTATCAACATTTTCTGTAACGATAAGCACTAGGAACTCCAAAATATAGTTCTAATATCAAGTCATACACTGCATGAAACTCTCTTTAACACCCACAAAATACTATCAATTCAACCAGCTTTCTGTTTCTGTTTTGCAGAAAAGTAACAGGAGTGCTGCTCAGTTTAATTTAGGCTTTTACACTACTACCACCACTCCTACCATCTCCAGCACATTTAAGCCCCTTGCATAGAAAGGGGTTCCAGAAAAGCCAAAAGGACTTTTATGTCATTTATTTTGGATAAGGTTTCCAAACTCCATTTTACATTTGTCTCAGGAGTTCATCTGCATTTCTAAAGGTTTGGCCCAAATATTAATGCCAGTTTAGACAAGCAAAGTTTTGTAACACTGTCATTTATGTTAAAAATAACAAATTATACTGCAGTAAAGCTCAGTCTTTGAAGCAAAGCATCTATAAGTAATCTTCCTAATAGTATCAAGAAGCATCACATAAAAGATTCATATGTAATATTTATGCTTAGATAAATAAAAAGGCAGATGCAAAAAAGAGAAAGCAACATATGGGATACAAAAAGTTTTATAAGCAAATAGTCTACAAAACGCTGTGTGTACTGCATATTTCCAGGAGAATGACAGGGCATTTGTCAGTACACTAACAGCAAATGTTTGTAAGAGTACTTGACATATAATTTATACAGCTATCAAGTTAAACACACAAATGTTGAAAATGTAGGTTGTAGCAACTTTAAATAATTAAAAGCTTTCAGCAGGAGTCACAATTTCATATCTGTTGCTTTTTCAGGCTACAGCATGTATCAAAGTCTGTCCCTCTGGTCTTTAATAGTGACAGGAAATACTGAGATTTTATATGTACCTATATATGTATGTACACATGCACGCACACACACACACATATATTCACATGTTTGTTAGCTATTACATTTGGCACTTCAGCAACCCAGCTATGCAAACTGAAGTAAGATTAAAAATAGGGTATTTCACAGTCATAACAGGGAAAAACAGATACCCATAAACTAAAATCACACAAAGAAAAATGCATCAAACTAATGTTTAGTGTACTGTAAAACAACAACTTGAAATGTTTGCAGAAGACTAACTGTTTGCATCAATCTCCTTTTGCGTATAGTTGTACATCAGCTTCGTTTTAAGCAGATATATAGTCCTACCTCATGTGAGCCTCGGTTTTAAATAGCAATCATTAATTAGGGTTAAGTATTAACAAGCAGGAAGGTGGATGTCATCTGCTATTCCACCACTGACTATAAAAACTGAAGCCACCCCCATAACTCAGGCAAAGCCCCTCAGAACACGACTCTGAACGGCAGAGCAGTCTGCGCCCTCGCTGCTCTCGGCCTGATTTATGAGCGCGCAGCAGGGCTGAGAGGTGCCAGGACAGCGCTCTTAAAAACAGCCAATGCAGAACTGCCTATCACTGTTATTATTTTACAATTACTAGGATTAATTTCAAAACAGGCGATATGAATAGGTGGGGAAGAGTAAAAGTATTGTTTTAAATCCAAACCAAGAGCGTGGGAAGAGAAATTAAACCATCTCAGGAGCACACGGAAATGTGTGCGCCGACAATAACCCTGTGTTCTCATTTCACAACTGGCTAATGACTGGCCAAAGGCTCGGGTTTGGCAGATGGATGCACTGTAACTCAGCGTTCACCCTAAAGTAAACACTGATCAGCTGAGAGTTGTTATAGCTAGACAGGATCCCAGGATTTGTATAAGCAGGGCGAGCTCTCAGAGGAACATAAAAGAAATGCTACAGACCCCAAAGCAAAAAGCAAAAAAGAAAACACCCAAAGAAAGGCTTATGAATGCAAAATGTCATTCCTACAGAATAATGACTCAACAAGATCTCTTCTCTCTGACAACTGCCTGAGGTAGATCTAATAGAGTTGGGAAATTTGAGAGAAGTAAGAAAGGTGGAGTAATCTCACTTACTAGAAGAATAGATTGAGCCGGAGAAAGCAAACAAGTCAAGCCTGGAGAGTTCAAGTGCCTTAAAGCTTTTCTGCCTTTCCCACATCTATCAGTTGGTCATATAAAATATATTACCTTCCACTCATATCCACTTTCCTGCATGATTTCATCATAGTTGCAACAACACTGCTGCGGAACTTGATACCTAAGCACACTTCTCAGCTTGGTTTCCTCATCAGTGTCTCCCAGAAAAGCATCACCGAACTTACAGCTCCCCTTCTCCCACAGTGGTGTCTCATGATCTCCTCTCACTTCCACTAGGTTCCAAAAATGCAGTATCTCTTTTTGCTAGTGCATTTCTAAATACACAAAGCTCTTCTGAAGGCCTTGACCATAAAAAAGTGTTGCATATTAGGACAGCATCTCAAAACCTGAAGTGTTTTCCGCATACAAAAACCTAACATTCAGAGAAGAGACCTTATATGTACCCTTATAACCTAACTGTTATCTCCTAAACTGGCCATATTCTTTCCAACATCATTCCCTTCAGGTTTATTGCTCTTTTTCGATCTTCTGCAGATTTTGCCTCTCTCTTGCCTCTTCTTAGCTCTGAGAGAAGTACTTGAAACATCTTAGAAAATCTTCAGTGCAGTTGTCAGCCTTTGAAGACAGAACATTACTGGCCAGGGGGTCAAGAACGTAAAAGTTATAATTGACACTTGTATTGCTACATGACGACAACCGACATACCTGACTTCAGTTCTTGCAGGCATTATTAAATACTATATTAAGCAAAATCAAACAGAGAAATATTCATAATAGAATCATAAAATTAAATACTTCTTTTATATTTTTCATTGCCTCTGACAGACTTGTACGCTGAAAATACTTGTATATCAGCATTTAAATATTTTTGTTCCATCTCCAAGAACGATCCTGTCTCTTATCAATACCTTGCTGGATCTTATAATCTTTTTTAGATCAATGCCAGGCATGTAAAGAATAATGAAAAGTTCAGAAATTTATTTTGATTTCCTGCAATATGCTACCCAACAGTTTTCTGTTGTGTTATATGACCTTTCTGCGTAGCTAGTGTTTTGCTATTGATTTTAATTACTCAGTTTAATTTACTGCATGCCAACACAAAGCTGTTTACTCCTACTTGCCAAAATGTTGTCGTAGTCTCCCAGAGGAGGGCAAAATGAGAAAACTGTATATGTTTTACAGTTACATGCTATTCATTATAAAGAATTTCACAGATTCACTTCATAGAAATGTCACTGCTCTCACATGTAGCCACTAAACACACCAAAACAACATATAGAAATAAAAATGCTGTGCCAGTCAGAAGTAGAATATAAAAACCTTCATTTAGGAAAGGCTTTGACTAGAAGCAGTTTAGATTTTCTGCTTTACCATTCCTCTCCAACCATGTGAGGGAGTTAGGACCATATGTTCCCCTTCAGCATAAAAAATTCATGGACAGAAACAAATGAGTCCTAGAACTACAAGCTATTACAGCTGCAGCTAAAGCAAATTCTACCTTGCCCCTATAATCCAACTGCATGATGAGGAAGAAGGAGTGTTAATTTATATGTAAAAACAGATTTTTTTCTGCCTTCTCTGCCCTCCTTCTCTTTGTCCCATAGTAAAGAAATCAAGAGGCAGCATTACACACAGAAAAGCCCTTGTGTAGAGCATCCTACAGACACTAGAAAGGATATTGTTTCAGGGAACATTGTGTTTGCCAACACCAGGAGGGGAAGAACCTACTTCTAGGGCAGTAACCTGGTCCTGCTACCCAAGCAGCCCGCTCTGCAGCTCCATTACTGTTTCAAATCCAGACAGCTGGATAGGGATAGTGGAGCGGGAAGAAATCCTGTCAGGCCTCTCAGTGTAAGAGATGGTTCTTCTAGAATTAGCGAACCATGTTCATAAATATATGAAACCTTCTTTTCTTAGGGCAGTAAACATTAAAAAGAGGAGATAACTTCAGTGTACACATATCAGCTCATGACAGTTCTGGCAGACGTCCAGATTTACAAGAGGATTAACTTAGTCGCCACACACTTATGATGAACAAGTTTCTTCCTTTCTTTCTGTGATCTTGAGTCAATAGACCCCTGTTGCACTGGGCTCTGAACTTTAGCTTATTAACTGTACCAAAAGTTAGATTATACTTCTCCAAACAGTGCAGTCCCAGTATTTGCAGAGAAGGGGAAGCAGAGAAAGTGCTGTGTAGGCCTCACAGCTAGAGAAAGACAAACTCATTAACAGCTGAGGACCATATTCTTACCACAGTGAATAAGACTTTTCCAAGACCATATCCAACGTGGGCATATCCTGAACACGACCAAGAACCTGAAGAACAAAGAAACCACCCCAATGTGCTCCACTGAGAGCAGGAGGGTGGTTGTGGGTGCCTTTATGTCACCATCAGTGGAAATGGTGCGNGAAGCAGAGGAAGTGCTGTGTAGGCCCCGCAACTAGAGAAAGACAAACTCGTGAACAACTGAGGACCGTATTCTTACCACAGCAAGACTTGCTTGAATAAGCAAGACTTTTCCAAGACCATATCCAATGTGAGCATATCCTGAACGTGACCAAGAACCTGGAGAACAAAGAAACCATCCCAACGTGCTCCACTGAGAGCAGGAGGGTGGTTGTGGGTGCCTTTATGTCACCATCAGTGGAAATGGTGCGCTATTTACTCTAAGTTTATAACATTTTTTACACAGTACCCAGCACTAAATTGTCTATTAGCTCTTTGATTTCAACTGTAAAACAGGCCCATCTGGTGATAGTACTGTATTTTAAAGGGTTGACCAATTTTACTCAGATACGGTGCTCTTGAAGAATGACAAAGAGCTTTGGACCAAGTTGAATATCGAAATGCTAACTTATAAAAGCAAGAGCATCCTCTGAGTATATCTTGTTTGCTGCACAAGAGATAATCTTCCTTAGAACCTTTCAAAACTCTCTTTTAAATTAGCAAAAGAAAATAGATTGAAAAATATCAAAAGCATTAATTTTTCATGATGCTTTGTATTTGTTTACTGTGGTTTTGATGTTTACCAGAATATCCGTCCAAAATTAGAGGTTTTAACCTTTGAATCTCTCCTCTACAAAGCCTCTGTAGAAGTACAAAGAAAGTCAAACTCTCAAAACAACATTTTTTCAAATCTAGAAACTATTCACGCAGAAAGAAGGCACAGCTCAAACATTTCCCTTGGCCTTGGTTCATGCTATAAAATGAAGAAGTCTTCCAAAATCTAGCCCTGTGTTTGCTCAATCAGAAGAGACACACATTTACTTGAAGGTTTTCATAAAGCTACTGAGTTTTAATGAAGTAGGGAAGTTAATTATTCTGAATTTCTTCCATAAATGCTTTGTGCAGCTATAAGATCAAAGGGGCTTTATATGAAAGAATCTCTAGCTCAGAGCACTGGCTGTTTGTTTAGGGCCAAGTCTATACAAAAGGCTTGGGTTACTGATCACTGTAACGAAAATCATAAAACTAAAAAAGGTTAAAAGATCAGAAATTGTTTGGAGAGGAAGGGAATCAGATAACCTGCACAGGGAGATCCAGCACCCAGGTCATTATGGGCATCCAATTCCTATATCAGACAAACAAAATTATGCCTAAAACATCAATGGTACTAAAACCCAGTGGAAATGGAACAGGTTCATTAAGTGTCCTAAAAGCTTAAATAAGAAAAAAAAAAAGAAGCAAAAATAATCCAGTATTCAAAACCTTATTCCCAAATTCTCCAGGTGGCACTGTGTACAAAATTATATATCTAAACTTAATGTCTAGTCTTCCAATACCCAATATTATCAAAAAACCCAAATCTGAAAATGTTTACCAGCAGGTATAATATCTTGCTATCATTAGCAGCACTCATCTAGGAGAACTGCTCACCATAGTAAATCAGAGAGACCTCTCATGGCAGCAAGCATTATGCCTGGAAGTAAGAGTTTATAGATGCCAGCTCGAAAAAAAAATAAATAAAAAAATACATACTGTGGTTTTCTAACCGAATCAGTAACAAAATGCCAAAATTTATGTAGATTCTAAAAAAAGTATTTTGACATTTCCCTTTCTTACATGTGTGCTCTGCATAGAGTCAAAGAAGAAATGGATGTTTGATCCCTCCAGCCCTGTGAGGAGTAAAATAGACACACTGATGTGGTGAACAGCATATCGTTCCATCCTGCACGTTATTTTTTTGGCTACTGGTAAGTGATTATTAATTGCTATGCAGTTATGAAGCCTTGGTTTGCCATTCCTCTCTAGGTCAGTCTTTCCACTTGCAAATAAGATCATCAGCCATTGCTTTTGCTCAGCAATTACAGACGAAAATGAAGAACCCTCAAGTAATATCATGTTATCAAGACAACTGGGGAAATAAATAATAAAATAATGAAAATAAAAGAAAAAAAGAAAAAATTACATACTCAAATGTGCATATTATTTCATTCTCTTTTCAGTCCAAGAATCTATCCTTCTGGCTAAACAGAGAAATGACACTTGTCCCTTTTTCTAAAATGAAGAAGAGTCCTTGCTTTTTTGGCAGCTGGAGTATCTAACCAAGGAAGGAGTTTCCTGCAATTAAAATAGCTAATTAACCTCTCTCCCACCCCATCCAGATGGAACAGGAAAGAAAAAGAATCCCCACCCAGACTCAGCGCCCGAGGTGACAAGCGAAGGACAGGTCAATCCCTGGCAGCCCTCGAGGGGCTGCAGGTGACTCCGGGAATTCCCTGTCTGCATCCCCCGGGCATGTCCTGCACCCGGTCACCCTTGCCAAGAAGGGGGACAGTCCTGGGGCCACAGGGGAAGTTCAGGATTTAGGAAACCGTTTTTTTTGCCTTGATTTCTTCTGATGTGCTGTTTTACCATCTTTTGAAAGTGATTTCATCTTCCCATGCCTTCATTTCCTCCTTTTCAGTAAAGATAACGTCACCCATCTTTTAAGATATCTTAAAACAGATATATTATCTCATCTGTTGTATCAAAATAGCAAGTTTGTGACACACACTATTCCTGTATTCCTTTGGTTTTGTTTTAAAAAGGATAATTGTTTTTTTTTTCCTTCTTCTTTTTTTTTCCTTTCCTTTTTTCCAGCATCTGTAACTTACTGAACAATCTTCAGTGGATCTTTAGGACACAGAGATGTTAATCTCAGGAGATCAGTGAAAGCCCTATTAGATCTATTTGACAATTCTTCTTGGAGAACAACTACCAAATTCTTAGTACAACAAGCACTAAAAAACATTCTAATGCAGCATTCCAATGAAGGGCATTTCTAAACAAAAGTATTATTTTCCCCCATTATCTGTTATGATAAATCAACTTTTACCCAAACCAACTTGGTGACCTTTACAACTTCTGCGCCCAGAATTTTCAATTTCCATATGAATGGGCCATGTTTTTTCCCACAATCATCCCAATTCTGTCTCCGTGTTAACGTGGTGGCCCTGCTGCTGCAATAGTTAATCCTTTAGAGCAGCCAGCTAGCAGGGCTGGGGACAGGACGTTCAAAGGTCATCCCCAAATGGACATCTCCCCAGCGATAAAATGGGATGGAAAAAGAAAAGGTGGGATGAAAAAAATGTAAATTTTATAGATTTAGTTTTCGCTGCTGTTGCTGAAATTACTCTTTATGACCTTGCGGCAAGTAAACGCTTATTTCTTACAGTATATAGCAGATACCCTGCTAGAAAACCTTTTTTTTTTTAAGATTTATACTGATGGTTGTACTGCATTTAAAATATATATTGGACAAATCTATTCCTCTCCCCTTCTTTTCTCCTAATAATACCCTAGATATGCAGAAAAGGTATCACTCCCCATGTATGAAGGTGGGCTTTCTGCCAGGTTCTTGAATTTAGATCGCTAACTTGAACTTGTGGGCTTCTTTATGATTTAGAAGATATGAATCTGTTATTTTAACTGGAATATGTTTCACTATATACTGATATCTTGGATGTCTATGACAGAAGTGCTGTTATATATAACATATTGCTTAACTTAAAGAGTTAAGCCCTGCTCAGTACAGATGTGCTCTGGCAAACATGCAAAACCAAAACAAGCCAAAGAAGATATACAAAGATATAAAAATTATGTCCATTACGGATTGTCAGGCTTTCTCCTAGAAGATCAAAAACCTTTTAAAATACCCAATGTCTTGTGTAAAATGCTCGATCCCTCAAACGCTTACAGAAGTACAGAGCTAAAGAGTTCATGGACACAGAAATAAAAAAGTTTACGTTCAGAGGTGCTCATTACAACTTGTCTCTTGGGAGGCTGTATAAGACAATGTCGTTTCCTACTGCAAAACCTTTTATATGTTCTGTTCAATATGGTTCTAAAAAGAAAAAAGGCCATTTTGTTTTTAATATTGCAACTCAGAATAAGGCCTTAACCTAAACATGCAAAGTGAACATATATGCATGTATATATATATATTAATTTACACTATACTGCTGCATCACCTAACAAATCTAAAAAGTAATCACCGTGTTTGCTGTTGTTGCTGAATTATCACTAAAATAAAGCTCGTTTTCTTATTATTATATAAATATATACACACACATGTAAAAACATTTCTGTTAGAAGCTGTTTTAATAGATGGTCTCCTGAGATTATTTTACTTTGACATTTGGGCTACAAAGTCCAGTTTAGTTAAAAAAAAACACAAAGCAGCTTATCTTTAAAAAGACATACCTATATAAGAATATTTTAATCAGAATTTTTACAGGGTTGTTTTTTCATTGTCATTCAGCAATTGGCTCCTCAGTATGCTACAGCAAGCACTGTGCTCCAAAATAACCTTGTATTATTTCTCTACGGAGGGAGGGGGAAAAAAATAGAGGAAAAGGTATTTTATAATAAATTGCAAAGGTGAAGGAACACTTATGTTACTATTTCCATTGCAATATCATAGCTTTGCTAATGGCAGCCTGCTGCGCAGATATAAAAAAAAAAAAAGGGAAAAAAAAAGAGGAAAAAAAAAGGAAGGGAAAGGAGGCTGGTTAATTAGAGTACAGTTGCTGCTTTATTGCAGCATTACTGCTAAGTGCACTGAGATGCCTTCCCATAGGCAGGTGCCGGTGGCTGTGTAGCTCATTTAGCCCGGGTGAGTAATGTCAGTTCGGGAGGAGAGAAAGGCTCGTGTCTTCAAACTTTCAATCTGCCTCCATTATCTGTGATCAAGGTGGAACCACAGGGGAGTGGAATTACTGGCAGGTCTAGGACAAGTGAAGAGGCAGTGAATCTATAAGACATATTAATCATCTCTCCCTTCTCCTCGCTGGCGCCAGCCTGCGCCTCCGACTCCCCGGCGCCAGGCAAATGGATTCTGTGTCCCCACAGGTACAAGCGAATGCCTTTCGGGGGCAAGTCATCAGAATAATAATTACTGACACTGCTGAGATCAGCCCCAGCCCGTCCAAAAGGGAAGGGAAAGTAATATGGGAGGAATGCGTTTCCTGAACTTTCGCGACAGTATTTATAGCATTAAGATGGGCTTCAATTGCATTAAGGACTTTCAGATCTCATAATTTTAACGCTGTGTTTCTCAATATCGTAATGGCATCACTAACGTCATATGAATATTTAAAATCTTTACAGTTCCTCTTTAAAGCATCGTTTGGATCTGCTGCTGAGGTGTGAGTACGGGAAGGTGCCCACTGCATCCCCTACGTTACAACAAGTGTTAAAGAATGCAGTTGTTAGTAAAAACACACCCCTCATGTACCCGTGCTTAATTCTGGAATGGACACATCTCGATTTTGAGCTACTTCTAATCACAAAGGTCCAAAACGCACAAGTAGGAAGGTTATTATATACACTAATAGCCACATGTGTATGTGCATCAGTACCTAAAAGCAGACATATTTCGAAGACCTAGACATAATTTAAAGTCAAATAATTAAACATAGTACATCACAAGTCCATATTTTATTGTAATGTTTAGAATTGTTAGTCCTTTTCCTTTCCAAAGCATTATATGCACACATACACACATAAAGGGCATAAAATACAGGGCATAATCAAACCTAAATATGCTAGGACAATGAAGTACAGCGAGAAGCTACTTCTATTTCAACTCAGTCCTTCTACTGATATCTAAAGATATCAGAAAAAGTAAAAAGGTAAATTGGTGTATTTTGCCCTACAGAACACACCTTACATTACAGTATATTGTATGCTATGAATTTCAAATATGAAATATTTTCTCCTGGCACTGATTACACTCAGTTTAGTATCTGTCAATGGTGCTGAGTTCAACATAGAAGTAATTCAGCAAAATGTCAAATTGCTTGCCAGAATTACATGAAAAATCAGCCTCATTAATATACACTGATTGATGAAGCCTCTACGTAAACACAAACCGAGACTTCAAGAGTTCAGACCATAAAATATCTGACCTTGAGTTCGGTGCGGAATTCGCCCCACACCTGCAGCCATCTAAGCAAAAATAATGCTACTATTTGTGCATGCCCTTTTGTGCTAATTACCAAAAGAAGTAAAAGAAATGGATTCAAACAGGACCATGTGCTCATTTATTTTCTAATCGGCACTTTCAAAGTGCACGGACACAGAGTACAGAGAAGGGGGATGCCTTGAAAATGCAAAATCAAATCATATCGTCGCTTTCTGGGTGATCAGCAGCCGCAGCAGCAGCCGCCCCATCAGCCAATCGCCGGTCCCTATCGATTTTTCCACTGGTCTTAAGTGACTTTGGACACTGATCAATGTTTTAAAAGAGAAATATTAAATCCCATAAAGAAAAATGCACATCTGATTAAAGAGCAGCAGTGAAAAACAAAGTTTGCCAGGAGATAAAAGGGCCTACATATTTAATGATTTTCAGGCTCTTGGAACACATACAGCCAGCCTAAGAGCAAAATTAAGCCTATATCTTCCTGTTCTGTGAGAAATGCAGACTGAAAATATTTCACATGCTTTCAAGCCCATTTAAAATTTTATTTGCCAGAACAAATAAATATTGTCCCCACAATGATAACCACTACTATAAATTTACAGACCTTAGGCAGCTGTAAAGTAGTAGTGGAAATCTTCGACTTAAAAATTTTGAAACTAAAGGATGCTTCTAAAAAGGACAGTAAATTTATTTATTACATGGTTTGTTGCAATTTGTCCCATTCCCCCACCCTTTTTAATGAAAGTTGGATATTTTTCACAAGTTATGCCATTACTTTACTGAACTGTAAACATTATGGATGCAATTTTTTTAACTCAGATCTGTCTAAAGGGGAACCCTAATGTAAGAGAGAGCCCAACCAAGACCCCATGGATAGATACAGCGTATTCAGATATCAGCTGGTGTGACAGTGCCTAATCCTGAGTAACGTGCCCAAGAGCCAAGGGAATGCTATTTCTCTCCGTTGTTCCAAACAACAGATGCTGTCAATTAACTTTAAGCAGCGTCCAAGAAAACCCTTTTGTTATATTTTGCAGTATTATGCAGAAAGTGTCACCTCTGGAAATGAGGGAACAAGCTGTTTTTCATTATCATTCAATTGTCCCAATCAATCTGACAATTACAAAGAGAAAAAGTCTTAATCACTAGACACATGCTAGTTGCTGCTAGTTTTACCAGCTGCAAAGGAAAAAGAAAGAATAAAGAAAACCCCCCAAAAGCAGAAACAACAACAAAAAGAAAAGAAAAAAAAAGCAAACAGAAAAATTCAAATCCATTATTCCTGCTTAGAGATATAACCCCAAAACATACCTGCATTAGGGTAAAAGATAATTAAATATACAGTATTATGATAGGTATGGGAATAGCCATTGCGACAAATTAGTAATTAAATCAGCTTATGCTCTTGATTTACTGTGCCTTTCATATAAGTACCATTTGCTGTGTACAAAGGCACAGCCATCAGCATCTTTTTCATTTGAATAAGAGAAAAGTTGTTCATTAAAGTTGCGACTGGTGAATTTCCATATAATTAAGTGCTGTGTATATATAAGCAATGTAAGAGCTTGCAGGGAACTGGGGAGAGAGAGGGTGTAGATACAGATGGTCGGATGCGTTGATTCCGCCCGACAGACGGACAGACGGCGGCTGCGGAGACGGCGGCACCAGGCAGCAGGGCAGGGCCTCATTCGGGGACTCTCCTCGACACCTTCCAAGAAGAAACCCAATAACCCCAACCCTGGGATTTGAGAGTTGCTTTTATCTTGTAATCTGGTCTTGCTTGTGCAGCATACTTTAAGCATACGACTCTATGGAATATTTTATTATATGTCCATGAAATCCATTCTTGGTTTCTGGTCCATGAATATGAGTTGATTGCTGGGCTGAGCTAGCATGGCACCTTCATCTGGCCTGCTCATCCTCAAATGCAGCTGAGAAAATGAAGCACATCTGGGTGCTATATCCCTCAGGGGTCAAATCCATATGTAGCTTATATATGGACGGTAAGTATGCCATGGTTTCAGCCATAAAAACTTCAAGGATTTATACACAGGGAATTTCTGTGAAGAAAATACCATGCAACATGCATGCAACATGTGAAGAAAATACCATGCAACAGCAACACCAGCAAAAACAAAAAGTCATTGCAGATCCCTTTCCAGTAGCGTTAAAATGTTCCAACCACAACCACATTGCTCTGGTTCTGAGCACCAACAAGCAGCAGGCCACCAGAGCAGGGCCACGCATGGAAATTATCCCAGCACTATTGGGTCATTCCAGAAGGAAACGCGGATAACAAAATACATTCATCTGCTGTATTTACCAAAGAAAGGACCTACCTTTTCTCATCTAATTATATATGATCTTACATATGATCTTGCAATAAAATGGCCTTCAGTAACAGCCCTGAAACCTGTTTTACTTCAGATCAAAGATTTGTCTCTAGGTGTACTCTGGAGGCCAGGACTACACTGGTGCATCACTCAGAATCTCACCTTTTTCTCCTCAAGAAATCTGCTACTCATAATAGTTCTAAACTATACCTNACTTCAGATAAAAGATTTGTCTCTAGATGCACTCTGGAGGCCAGGACCACTACGCTGGTGCCTCACTCAGAATCTCACCTTTTTCTCCTCAAGAAATCTGCTGCTCATAATAGTTCTAAACTATACCTATAAACATTAATTCACAAAAGAAATAGTCATAACATGCATTAAGAAAAACATGAGAATGGGTTTCACTGGAGATATATCAGTCAGAGTCTTGTCTCCTCTGCCCCCTTACTATGATTGTTTTATTTGCTGTCTCACACCTGATTAATATTTAAAATTGATACAAATTATAGTTGAGGGGAAATATTTTAGTTATTTCTACTTCTGGGTTTGCTAATCTGTTAAAAACATTCTACTGCGGTAAAATATATATATTTCATAATACAAGTTTCCTTCTCTATGACAGATAACATGCAGTAAATACAAACAAGCAGGTACTACTCATACACTTAAAATTCTAGGACTTTCTACAAATTAAGTACAGAAAATGGTGTTTTATGGTTATTTTTAAAAGACTAGCACTCACATTTTATCATTTTTGGAATAGATAATGCGTTTCTGTTGTGTGCCTCCATTCTGAGAAAGTACAGGAAAATTAAGCTAATTCATCTTCTGATCTGATTTCTTGTTTATCAGAAAATGAGAAATGGGAAAGTTTCTTGATCCATTTCCATTTACAGAGGTAAAGTGCCTATGTCATGATTAGAATAAAATCCTCTCATAGGATAAAACAGGAAGATGAAGAATCAGCATTGGAATAGGACTAGCATATATCCCCTTCAGAAAGGCAGCTGATTCCCACTCCATGGGTTCAGCTCAGATTTGGGCTATTTTCCAGCCCTAAAGGGCAAAATACAGAGCAGTTAACTAAGGAGGCAACTCTGCCATCCTCGGTTACGTAACTGCAGGAAGAGTCACAAACAAAGAGCGAGAGGAGAAGGAGTAACTTCCATCCCACATCGCTGCTTCTTGGCTTTCGCCATAATTTCCCTGCTGTCTCTAGGGTAGAGATGCTGCTATAGTATCTCAGAAAGACATATATATGTATTTATATACATATATATATAAACCCTCCAGAAGCCAATTAAAATGTAGGCCAAATGCCTAGGGAAATTTTCAGTAAACACAGAAGAGTGCCAATTTTTTTGAAAGCTACTGTTTTTAATAAACATGATGGAGGAGACCTGCGTAACAGAAATCTTTGGTGGCTTTCAGAAAGGAAGGTGAGATGAAGCCAGCGCATGGCAGGAGTCACTAAGCTAGGTCTGAGTTTTGGTATCAAGACAGAGACTAGAGAAAATAAGAAATATAATTTTAGAATGATTGGAGAATTCATAGTTCTAGGCAACATACTTAAACCATATCAGATTTGGACAGGAAAGGCCACTCTTTTCATCAAATCTAGATTGCTGAAAATAATCTCCTTATCTTGGGACACTCTTACGTTAATCAACGACCAACAAGAATCTTCAACATTGGCAGCAATAAAACAAGTATTAATAAGGCAGGTAGGCTTATTACCAATGATATTCACATGGCCATGAAGAACTGTTAGTAGAGAAATGTCTATTTCACACGTTTCTGAATTTAATAGTCGTATGACACAGTTTAAGGCCAATCTATCCTGTCCATCTATAGTCGTCTATATGTGCTATTGTGATCGTGGACAACCTTACTAGAAAACTTGTAGGGTACAGAATGCATCTACATATCAGGAAAACTAATTTAAAAAAGAAAAAAGCTACTGAATAACATACCTGAGAGAATCTTTAACCAGTTCTGATCTCTGAACGATGACAAAGAAAGATAAAGATCTGGCACAAGTTCTTATTGGCTTTTAACTTTAATTTTTTGGAACTGTATAAAGTGTTTTCTTTGCAAAATTAGATGAGCATTTTTATTCTTAATAACTGAAAGTGTAATGTACTGTATTTTATGATATTATAGAATTGTGTAAAGGTTATTTTGCTGCTAGTTCACTGCATAATTTCATATGCAAATGACACAAATTAAATTATCTCAAATAGTAGAAGAAATTCCAGCAGAACAGTATTTTTAATATAAATCATCATCCCCTCAAGTCATATTATAGATAGAGAATTGCTTCTGTATTTATATTTTTTCATTAAAAATAAAATGATTAATTTCACAAGTTAATTTACTCTCCCCATCACAACACCAAAATTGAAATTAAATATTCTAATGCTTAAAGATATTAAAGACTCGTTTATTGAAAGAAGCTTATTGTTTTAGGTACATTTTCTTGATAAGTGCATGTTAATGCTATTCTGCTACAATATTTTTAATGATTTTATTGAACAAATTATGCTTGTTGCTTGGGTATTTTAAGCTTTATAGAACTTGTATTTGTCTGCTTAGGAATGTACATGAGAACTTTTGTTCATCTTTACTCGTTTTGCCAATTTTGAACTTGGAATAATGTAACTTAGCCATGGGTTTTACTGAAAGATCCAACAGTAGCAAAGCGACTGCCCCTTCAGCATCAAGGAAAGGTAAAAGTAAGGAAGTTCCACGTTATATTGAAAATGTCTGTGTTATAAAATAACCCATCTCAAAGCAAATCTGCAGTGAGAAACAGTTGTACCAAAAACCCAAGAAAGATGGAAGACGATATGGGGAGATTTTCGTTGAACAAGGCCTAATCTGACTGCACTTCCTAACCCTCGTTAGCAGTTCGGGTACACTCAGATGCTAACGTAGACTCAGCTTTTGGTATCTATTTTGGTATCTATTTTGGTATCTAACTTGGTCTTTCTCACACAAGTTCTTCTGCATGCACTAACGTGCATGCAGAAGAACTTGTGTGAGAAAGACCAAGTTAGAGAATCTTCCTCTGAGGGTCTCTAGGAGTAGGTGGAAATAAAGGGGACATAGAAGGTCTCCTACCAATAAGGACAGCACTCGTTATAAAATACCACTCATACCTCAGCACACATATGAGTAATTATCAATGCAAACTCAGATTAGCCAGAAATATATTAGAAGAATACAAGATTGTATTATATGCACCAACTGGAGTTACATGCTCTCATTCTCCACTGCACTGACTCTGCTTAGACTCAGATAAAGAGCTACACAGAAAATGATTCTTTTATATCTGCATTGCATAAAAGGAGCCTACAATGGACATAAATTCTAGGAAATTATGTTTACAGGTCTCAGTATGCTTAAGGTAGGTGATCTGCTTTTCCCATCTGTCTGCATGGAAATTCATTTTTATTTCCCTGTGGCTTTCTTGAAATTATAACATGACTTTCACAGATGAATGTTAGTAGATTTATAGTAGATTTTAGTAGTATATTTATAAGAATATGACATGAAAAAAACTTTCAGAATTTCAAGTGTTATTAAGTGTTTCCCCCAGAATCACATAACTCTTCCTTTTCTTTAATAATAAGGCTCTTATTCTTTCTTCTACCCCCCAAAATATATATTTTTTACTATTTTATATTTTTATACTGTGCAAAACTAAGGGCAGACAAAGGTCAGATAGGAACTGGGCAACTTATTGGAATAATTCTAGATTTGAGAATTCAGAAAAACATACAGCAGAGAAATTATCCCATCAGTGAGACAAGAATCTGTGTTTAGTGATTGAGTCACTTAAAGGTTAATCAGATCTTCATCCAATACCATCAACACAGATGTGATGAATGCTTGATTCAGGGTAATTAGTAGGCAAATGCAGACATTTGGAAGGTATTTGGTACGGCTTAGACAGTGACCTGGAAAAAGAATACAGATAGCAATACGGCACATTAACATGCTCCAAAAATTACTACAGTCCCGCCTAGGTCACCTTCACAAGCCCAGAAGAACTGCAGGTGTGAATAACAATAACCAAGAATAATGGCAGATATTGTCACTCACTCTCATTACCATGGTCTTCTTGGAGACAGAAATGCCCTTATGGCTTTATTAACCTTAGAGGATAGGTAGTTCTATAGGGTCAGGATATGCTAATGCTCAGGAAGTAAACTCTTATTTTAACGCATTTACGGAGGTCTGAGAAAAGAAACAGACTATAAGACGATACTTTCAGAAATCTCATCTTCACCGAGATGAACATCAAAAGCACAGAAAGCAACTCGTTACCACAATGAAACATTTCCTAACACTAGAAGGCAAAAAGCAGGTTCTCCTGTTGCTTATATAGCTTCCCCTCCAAGGATTACTTTCGTGGTACAGTCTCGTAAAGCACAGAGACAAATAGTACCACAGTGTTTCGGAGCAAGGTAAGCAGCTGTTGCAAGATAAGCAAAACAATTTGGAAACCTGTGACATTGCTATAAATGTAAAAGCAGTTTTCATCAATCTTGCCAAACACTTGCGTTTTGTTCCTTAGCATATTACTGTGAACTTTAAAGTTTCAAGGTTAATAAGCCAAACATAGCCTCAAAGCAATAACAACATTTAAAATTTATAAATGCAGAAATAAACTGTAAAAAGAGAAAGAATGGCTAGAATAGCCAGTCTTCAGGAGACAGATGGTTGGCCAAGGAGATAACGGCATTTCCACCCACAAATCTTTCTCTCACACTTGCCTTATCCCACAGTTGAATTTGAGCCTGCTCTTAAGAATCTGCACCACGACTTACTGCCCACTCCAGCTTAGGCTAATTACTGCAAAAGCAGAATGGGTAAAATACTGATTTCACTGAATTTGGCGGTAAAATTCAGATGAACCATTATGTTAGCTCTAACTTTCCTCCAAGTCCACAAGATCCCACAAGACCCCACTAGTATATTCTAATGCTTTCTAGATAGCAGATGGGAAACAAAAACATTTAAACCAATATCATCTTCACTCTAGAACTCAATCTCATGAACTACCCTGGCAAGAGCGGCATTTTCCTCACTAATCTAATCATGGTCTCCTGTTATACAAGGGGAATCTTCTGTTGGTCAGATAAAGTTTCATGTTGGTTTTTGACAACACTCTGGCTTTACAGTCAGTCATTAATAACTTAACAGTCATAACAACTTAAGTACATAACAAGTATGGTAAAATTTGAAGAAAATCAAACAAACTCCAGATGAAAAATATCAAAAACAGGTATTGGCCACAAGGAAACCTCACACAGAGCCTTCTGGGTCTATACAGCAATAGGCAAGCAAAGTTACATTTCCAGTCCAAGGCAGGCAATTTTCTAAACTAACTGCAGCAACTTTTTCCCTGTTACATAATCCTATAAACTTTATGCTAAGTGTGCTGGAAACATGTTTCTATTTCTAATATATCTGGCACTAAAAAATTAGAGTTAAAAATTCTGTAAAGCCCAATATTCATTTTAAATGATGCATAAAATAAAAAATATAGAGCATTGTAGAAAAATTATGAAAAATACTTTATGACAGTTTTACTCCAAAAAATAATTTGCTGATGGAAATTTCTCTGTGAAAGAATTAGATTCCTTTCATAGTGAAAAGAAATATAAGAGATACTTAGAAACTACATAGACAAATTTTCTCTCTCATGTTTTCATTACACATCTTGCAAATACAACAAAAAGACACATTTTTAAACAAAAAGTTGTCTCTGAAATAAGGCAACGTTTCCAACCGATAGTAAATGACAAAATATATCAAAATAATTATAAAAGTGATTCAGAGAAAAATGACTGTACATATTTTAAGATAAACAGCAAGCTGTTAGTTTAACTAAGAAAACATTCCACTTATAACTCATTCGCTTCCAGGATTTTACAGAATCACAGAATAGTTGGAGTTAGAGGGCCCTTCTAGAGATTGCCTAGTCAAACCCCCTGCTTCCAAGCAGGAACAGCTAGAGCAGGAACATGTCCAGTCAGGTTTAAGTATCTCCAAAGATGAAGACATCATGACCTCTCTGGGCAACCTGTTCCAGTGTTTGATTCCCTTCAGCGTAAGAAGGATTTTTCTTATCTTTAAAGGAAATTCAAATTGAAATTGTTTTTCAATTTGTGCCCATTGCTTCTTTTCCTGCTGTCCTGGCAGAGCAGTCTGTTCTACCTTCTTTGCACCCTCTCATCAGGTACTTACACACATTAATAGGATCTACCCAAGCCTTCTCCTCTCCAGGTCTCCCAGTGCTCTCAGCAACTCCTACAACAGATGCTCTAATCCTACAAGCATCTTCATGGTCTTTTACTGGACTCACTCTACTATATTCTTGGACAGCAGTGGACACAGCACTCTAGAGCTGTCTCACCTGTGCTGAGCAGAAGGAAGGATCATCTCCCTCGACCTGCTGGCAACACTCTTCCCTAAAGCAGCCCAGGATGCTGTTGGCCTTCCTTGCTGGCTCAGAGTCAACTTGGTGTCCACCAGGACCTCCAGGTCATTCTTTGCAAAGCTGCTTTCCAGATGGTTAGCCCCCAACCTGTACTGGGGCATGGTGTTATTCCTCTCCATGTTCTGGATTTGCGCTTCCCTTTGCCAAATTGAGTTTCCTCTCTGCTTTCCTTTCTAATTTGTTGGCATCCCTCCAAATGACTGCAAAACACTATTTTCTATCCCATTTTGGTATCATCTGCAAACTTGTGCACTTTGTTTGAGCATCCACATCGTTAATGAATATGTCACACAATATTGGACCTAGTATCAACCCCTGGTATAATCCACTTGCAATTGTCTTCAGCTGTACTTCGTGCCACTGATCACAACTTGAGCTTGGCAGACCTGCCAGGTTTGAAACCACCTCACTGTCCATTTACCTAGTCCACACTTCATAATTTTGCCTATGAGGATGTTATGGGAGACCTTTTGCAAAAGCCTTGCTAAAGAAAAGGTAAACAACATCCACTACTCTGTCCTCCTCCACAGAGCTAGTCATTTTACTGCAGAAAGCCATTAGGCTGGTCAAGCATGATTTCCCCTTCATAATTCCATCCTGACTTCTCCAAATCATCTTAACGTCCTTCATGTATCTTGGATACGGTTTCCAGGAGGATTTGCTCCATCAGCTTCCCAGTGATTGAGGTGAGGCCAACTGGTCTGAGGTTCCCTGGATCCTTCTCATTGAAGACAAGAGTGACTTTTTGCTCTCTTGCAGTCCTTAGGAATATTATCTCATCACCCCAACCTCTCAAAGACAAAAGAAAGTGCCCTTACAATGACATTAGCCATCTCCCTCATGTCTCATGGATGTAAGCAGTCAGATGCTATGAACTTTTGTATCTCTAGTAGGTTAAATGCTCCCTAGTTTGATCCTCCTCCATCCACAGTAAATCTTCCTTGCTTTGTCCTTTTCCTTGTGGAAGTCTCCTAGGACCTAGGATTGATGCAGACTGACTTTACCAGTAAAGACTGAGGCAAAGGTGGCATTAAGGAGCTCAGGGTTTGCATTGTCCTTTATGTACATGTTCCTGCCTCAATCAGCAACAGGTTCACATTTTCCCTAGTCTTCCTTTTGCAGCTGATGTACCTATAAAAGCCTTTCTCATTGCCCTTTACACCCCTGCCAGACTCAGCTCCAGACGGGATTTAGTTCTTGTAAACCCATTCCTGCTGCATGGACATTGTTCCTCCTGGTTCACCTGTCCCTGCTTTCACTTCTTATATCTGATGATTTTTTTTTCAGATAAATGAAGAAACAAGAATATTGTCAGAAACTGTGTACAAAAATCCAAAACCAGAGGAGATAGCTGGAAAATATGAGATGAATGCTCAATAAGAAAATATGGACCCATAGTTCTNACACCCCTGTCAGACTCAGCTCCAGATGGGATTTGGTTCTTGTAAACCCCTTCCTGCTGCATGGACATTGTGGACAGTCTGCATTCCTCCTGGTTCACCTGTCCCTGCTTTCACTTCTTATATCTGATGATTTTTTTCAGATAAATGAAGAAACAAGAATATTGTCAGAAACTGTGTACAAAAATCCAAAACCAGAGGAGATAGCTGAAAAATATGAGATGAATGCTCAATAAGAAAATATGGACCCATAGTTCTCAGATTTAGGATAACAACAGCTTCCACAAAGTTTTTTCCAAGGACAGTGTCATACGGCATCCAGGGCGTTATTAGTCACAGATTCCCATTATTGCTTTGTCATAAGAAAAAAAAAGGAAGTTTTGACTTTAATATCAGATGGACCAAGATTTTACTTTCAAATTTTATTCAGAAAGCAAAAAAAAAAAAAAATGTGATCAAAGACAGGAGAATGAAGGTATGTTAACAAGCAACAGGGAGTTGATTAATACACAGATGAAGGCCCAAAAGTGCTGTGAATTTGCTGGCAAAGTATGTTAATAAACAATGGGGAGCTGATACAGCTGAGGACAAAAATTCCACTAATTTGTTGGCAAACCCATAGAAGCTGCACATGTTACTGCAGGACACTAAATGCACAGTCCTGGGAGATGCTGAGTCTCACCCCATCAATTCAATTCTTCGCAAACCTAAGTCGTATTCTGGGTTCAAGACTCATCAGTTTAAGGACTTTATTTTTATTATCTTTAGCACATTGTTTACCCTTCTCTGAATGAGCCTATTTCCTTTTAATTACAGTTTGGCAAATCATTGCTCCCAACTGTTTATTCAGAAGACACTATGAAAAATAAGCCCCTAAGTTTCAGAAGAAAATTGCTTCAACAACTGCACACAGTACAGCCAAAATCCAAATAAGAGCAAGGATTTCTGAGTGACTCATCATTCCTTTCTAGAATCTGGACGAATCTTACAGGTATAATGGATTTAGTCTGTTAGCTGGACCAAATACCCAACAGCATCAACTACAGAAAATATGACACTGTGCAGGTACAAGTTTGTAAAACAGCTTTTGCACTGGGTCGGAAAAAGGTTTGTCTGACTTAGCATCCATTTGCTAAGACTGAACAGGAATGGGGTCTATGTAACAATATCGATTACTATATTATGGTCACTGTCAAAGTGCAAAAAGATTCAAGCCACTGTCCTTTACCTTCTTATGGACAATCCTCCAGAAAATATACAGGACAAAAATCAAGAAGAAAATCACGTCATAACTAGTGAATTATATGATTGGCAGAGGATGGGTGAGCAATGTCAACTCTTAGTTGACAGGTTACCCAATGAAGTATAAACACACACACACAAAAAAACAGTACTGTGTCTAATAATTTGCAGATGGCATCAATTTCATAAATAATTCTGTGGGAAAATCAGTGATACATATTTTTGAACATAACATACATCACATCAGGTCAGACTAGTGGATAATATAGCTCAGTTTTCTCTCTCTGGATTCTGCAAATGTCAGTTCTGCAGAACAAAAATGGAGCTTTTCAATACAAAAAGATCCTAGACCTAAGAACAATCAATCACATATAAAATAACTTATTCTGGAATGAGAAGATGCTGAACAAGCTGAAAGAACTATAGTATAAAAAAGTAGTCTTAGCTTTGCATGGTGGTAAAGAGGGTGGCTGTGTCGGGTGGCAGTAAGTGCCCAGGGAACCCCTGCTCGGTGGCTGGTCCCCGCTCTCTGCCCTGGCTCTCATGCTGCCGGTAGCACCCAAGGTCTTGGTACACACGTCCATCTACTGACCTGCTGTAGTTAGTTGTATCACGACACTTTATAAGATGGCAGCATTTCTGACCATAAAACTTCATCTGAAAAAGGCTAGCAGAGGCCAACAGCAAGCTCAAACCAGTAGCAAAATGTTTACATACTGTTTCTGCTTACCAATGTTTCTGCTTTTCTGGCTCTATCTTTCAGCACTGACCAAGGAAAAAGAGCCTCTTATCTTCTATTTACAATATATCTTCTTTAAAAATTATAAATTGTTTTAGCTGGAACTGTCAGTACTATGCTGACAATGCTTGGTTTTATTGATTTTATGATGGAATATTATCTACTTTGCTGAAGGTTTTGCAGAGCTGTTCCTAATCCAGTGATAGATGTTGGCAAACCATCCTTTGGAATTTTAACATTTCTGACAGCCCTTGCAGTCTGAATATATTTAATAAAAAGGCACCGCAGCAAACTGCTTGGTGGAACAAGACTATGGTTTCTTTGAGTCATTTAATCACAATCTTTGACTATCAAACCAGAATCAATTGTATAAGGATAGAAGAGGAGATTGTTTTGGCATTTAAAGTACATTTGGGAGGAAGAAAGCATATACAATACCTCTTTTGTTCCAACATGTGAGTCTATGGTCTCCAAGAGACCCATTTTATTATGTCTGGGATTTTTGCTTGCTGTTCCCCTTTCATTTTTGCCTTTCCTGTCGCTGCCCCTCACGTCTGTTATTTCCCTTCTTCCATCTCTTTGCTATTTACTATGAATCTGAGCAATAACTTGGAAAATAATGTGGTATGAGGAGCTACAAAAAAAAAAACCTTGGGCAGGAGCAAGGAAACAGGATTTTATGCCTCAAAGCAAGCTAGCCCGACACGGTCTCTAACGTGGTTTTCCAAGCTCAGCCCCTGAAAGGACTTTATTTGGGCAAACGGAAAGCGGGACAGACAGAGCACGGGGCATGGACAAGGCTGGGGTCCTGGACGCCAACAGCAGCAACACGGTGGTTGTCAAACCATCTGCTCCTAGGAGCAAAGGAGCTTAAAAAGTGACCTTTTATGTGCCTGGGCCACACAAAATACAGCAGCTAAGCACACGCTTCTTAATTAACATCAGTGATAAAAGAGCAAAACATCTGCTGAAGAAAAAGGCTGTTCCACGCTTTCCCCCTTTGTAGTGTGTTTGCAGTTAGAAGAATTTCTGTCTCAGTAATCTGACTTGTTATGCTGCGAGTATTTTCTAAATTAAAAAAGGGCAAAGCTGAGGTATGCTTTGTATGCTGAAAAGGACTCTTTTTATCATCAAACAAACATAATACCATAAAAATAAAATACGACTGTTGCTTCTGATTTGATTTTTACTGTGATCTAACTGGAAGCACAAAGAGAGAAGGGTGAGAGCCCAGGCAAACTCGTGTATGGAGGCACATTAAAGAAAGATAACTTAGAAATATTTGCATACAATGGGCAGCAAGAAGTATATATATATGTATATGCTCTGTGCCAGGTTTACCCTAGTTTAATAGAAACTAAGTTTTTCTGAACTGTGCAGATGGACTGAAGATGACTACAAAACATTAGGCTTTTAAAATTTATAGCTAAGAAATTTTTATGACACCTTAGAGGTTTCATCTTTATTTAATAATAGGTAACTAATCCAGATGGGAATTTCTCCCTTTGTCATAGATTTAAAGTATTCTTTTTTTTAGAAAAGAGCAACCCAACAGCACATAATTTTTAAAATACTTTGAAAACTCTACAGATGTAGGGAATCATCCTGCTTAAGCTACATTTCCAAGTGAGGGACCAAAGCTGGCTGCCAGGAAAAATAAATTATCTGGGAAGCAATCAGAAAACTCTACAAACATTAAATAAAATGCCATAAGGTACTGTACCAGGAGTCCTATACCATAAGGTACCATAAACACTGAAATATATTGTATGTCAAACAGCGTTAGCAAATATGCGTCACTAACAGTCACTGAAAGAAAAAAAAAATCAGCTTCTATCCATCCAATCCTTAGAGAGGAACGCACTATAAATAGACCTACAAAAAACCCTAATATACCAGTGTTATTCCAAAATATTTTACTATCACTGCTCACTTATGGTATCTGACTTGCTTCCTAAATACATATAATGAAGTTAATATTTGGAGCTATGTAAAGCTACTTGAATGGGAAAATATTTAATTTTATCTTGAAATGAAGCCAGTGGGAACTAGTCAAAGTTTTCTTAAATACTGCCTATGTCTCCAAATCCTTTCTTGGACCAGCTGTAAAAGCTACCTGTCAGAGTCCTACTGATCACATATGCTGAGTTTGACTTTATTTCTTACAAAAGATGCCTGGGGTAGATATAGGAGTTACAATAGTGCAGGTTTAAACTAAGTTAGCAAGGATATGCGGAGGGGAAAAAATAAATGGGTCGAGCCAGTGCCCTGTGTGGTCCTCACCCCACAGTGATGCTTTTAAAGCCTATAATTTGGCTTCCAGATGTAACAAATCCTGTGATAGGGAGGAGCTGGACATACTCTCAGCACACAGAGTGTCTGACTACCAAATAGTGACTAAGAGCACAGGGATACACAGGTTGGGGCAGATTATCCTGATTTCCTGCCTGAAAGTTCCTTTCAGGGTGCTCTTGATGCAGCTGGAGTGTCACATTGGTGCCTGGAGTTTTACTTTTATCAGGGCACATCCCTAAAGAAGAGTCCAGGCATCTGAATTGCAAAATTTACATCACTTTGTCCTCAGTTCCTGCTGCCCTGTAAGTTGCCAAATACATTTTGCTCTACAGAACCTTTTGTTTGTTGTATTTTGGCTGCTGTAAATGCAGCCTTCTCGAGGACAGCGATAATAAAGTGACGTGCTGCTTTAAAAAAAAAAAAAAAACCCACACTTGTTAACATCTTCATTAGACAGTTATATTTGAATACTTAGAGCAATTATAAAGTTTCTGTTGGATTTTAGGATTCTGCTCAAGACAGGCATAATTTCACTTCTTTAATACTGGTGGTTCCTTGACAGCCTACATAAACACTCCAAAGGATACAAAGGACTTAAAAGTAACTTTCAGGCATTGATTTAAATGGAACAGCACTGGAAAAAAACCATGAACTTGTGTGTGAAAGGTTTGAATCTTCTGACATACATTTCCTTGATTTTGCAAGGAATAGGTTGTGAGCAATTCCATTAATTTTGTTGGTAAAAGCATTTTCTTCCAGAGGTGATAATCCAACAAAATTACTTTTTGAAATGACATCCCATTACTAAATGAAAATAGTCTTTTATATTTTCTCAGATGGAGATTTGGGAAATGGCAAGGTCAGCATCAGAATTCCGTAATGCCAACATCTACCATACTTCCTGGACCATTGCTACCAGATGGGTAGAAGTACACTTAATTTTGTGATTTCAGCATGGCTGATTTACCAAAATGACAATATTGATCTTATTGATCTGTTTGAGGATATACTTCTTAGTTCTTACCCATAAGATTTTGTGTTTACTACAGCAGAGGCAGGAAAGTAGAAGAAAAAGAAAAGCACTGGGACTTTTCAAGTCAAACAAAATACTGTTTGCTTCTCACAAGTTTTATCCTTGATTAGACCCCAAAGAAGAAACTTATTGTGGAGCATCAGCATATTTCTTTGCTAAGCCAAAGGGACATCCAAATATATCCTCATGTTTTATTTCTCCTTGGTTAGACTCCAGCATCAGCTGAATACGCAAATTGCATAACCTTGACCACTGCCTTGCACATTCAACAGGGAGTTTTTACATAGCATTTTCCTTGAAGTTATCGATGTTTTTCCGTATTTATGTGTCTTTAGAATGTTAACTAGACAAATAATTTACAAGTGTACCTACGACTCCTGGTTTGCCAATGAAACCAATGAAATTAGGAAATAATTCCTAAATTTCTACTGGAAAATGAAAATCAATATAAGCCTTTCCAAAATGCTAGTTCAAATATTTAGGGGAGATAAAAAAAGAATAGGAAGGAAAAGGTCTTAGCACCTGATACCAGACTGCTTGTGTTCAGGTATGGCATAGATGGAGGATACAAAATAGAGGTTACATTCCTGTCAGCTCCTGAATGAGGAAAGCATTGGTTATAAAGGAAGAGGCATTCCTTCCTTCCATACAAGCTGAATGCAATAGGACAACAGGCAGTAGGAAAATTGAAATTTGCACTTACTTATGAAAAACCTTCAAAAAAGGTTTAAGTTCTGCATACAAAACTCTAAGAAGAATGAGATATCCTGAAGACAGACCAAGAAAAGCAAGATATCTTCCCTTCATTTGAGAGGGTTTTTTTTCTTCTACAAGCACACATCTTTTTATTGTCCTTTAAAATATAATCAACGGAACTTTGTCACTGAGGAAATTTGGATTCCAGCAAAGTTAGTTTGTAAAACAACCCTTCAGAAATAAAATATTTCCTGTAATACTTCCACCAATAGTAATGGAACATGCAGGGCTAACAGCACAACAAGCCGAAAATAAGCTCTCGCAGATATTAAAATAGATGCCAAGGAGGAGATTTGGCCACTTGCTCAAATTCAGCTTCTCACTTGGCAATGTTCGGAAGACAAACCTAATTAAAGGTTACAGTTGGCAATGCTGCATTATCTAGATATTACAGCCTATAATTGTTCTAGGCCCAGGCAAATGTTTCCTTTCTGCAAAATATATCTTACAGCTAAATTAAACATTTTTTCTATTTAAGATAGAGGGCTCAAACCCACTCAAACAGAAGGAGATGAATTGCAACATAACACCTTGAAAACTTTTGCTAGTTCAATTCCCATCATGATCCATAGCTGTAAACTAACAGTACTACCAAACCTAGAAATTTGGTTATCTAGAGAAAACTTTTTAAACTGGGAATAGAGGACCTTTTACTATCTTCTTTGTGTGTTCTGAACAGTATTAATGCAACATTGAAATAGTTCCAGGAAGATGTTTCTGTGTAATTGTATATCTCTGTATTTCTCTTAAATGAAAAATAAGAGATACCAGTGTTGCTAAGCTTTAAGTCATTTTTTTAAAGGAAGTTTCATCCTAATGCGCACAAGACATCCTAATGCAGAACTGTGCTCATCACTGTGATTCCTACTGTGCAGTTTCCAGCTCATACAGAAAATCAGAACTCTGCATTTGGCACCAATAGCCTATTTGGCACCGTATAACTAAAGATCCTCATTGGATAAAAAGAAATATTGTGTATCAGCTGATGCTGAGGTGAGGGTATCACCAGAGTTCAGCTGGGCACTTTATGAGACGTTCAAAGACCTATGAGGGGAGAAAAAAAGAAAAGAATTTAAATTCTCTCTGTCATAAGTAATTGCTTTAATTTCCGAGCTATTAGGGAATAAGAAGGAGCAAAGTATGCTTTATTAACGGGTTAGAAGTGCTTTGAAAGCACGTGCTAAATTAACTCCTGATAGGCATTTGTTGTGCAATTGGCACGGACAGGTTCGGTGTGCTCAAGCACTGCCGCAGAAAGAGGTTTTAGGGGTCCTCAAGACCAGTGCCTTGAAATGAGGAGCTTCAAGAACCTAGTTGAAGAACCGCACACCTCATTGTAGCTTACCCAGGTCAGACTTTGGAATCATCCAGATGAAAAAAATAATGGCAATGTCTAGTTTCAAGTAATAATTTATGCTGAGTTAGCTACTTGACCCTGATGTCTTAGAATAAAACTTTCAGAGTTGCTGTTTGCTTGAAGACAAAAGGCTCATTTATACTCAGCAGTTCTGTCTCTAATAGATACTTGTGTTTGCAGGGGATGGCTATGTTTAGAAATTCAACTATGTAAATACAGTGCCTTAAACAACTCTGGCTGGGTCCCTGAATAACATAGGTTTGCAGATAAATCAATGCTTTTGTAATGCTCCAGCTGGGTATCTTTCACCTGAAGTTGTGCAAAGCAGATCCTATTTTGCTTTGCACATTGTCAGCAAAATTCTCAGATGAATTTTGACTGCATAATTTCTGCTATTAGTGATAAAGGAAGAGGACAAAGTGAAAGAGGGAGTTGCTTGATTTTTCAGCAGCAGGTGGAATCTGCAGAATCTGTCTGAACAACTGTCAATTTCCAAGCGTCTCCATCAAACACATAGTATCTCGGGTTATGTTTTGCACTAATAGTAATGATAAATTTGCAAAGGAAAGCCAAAAAAAAAAAAACCTTTTGGCCCATTATCAAAAATCCATGTTGTGCAACCTTAAAGTCCCAAATCATTTCAGATTAATAGAGGAGATGCTCAAATCATATGAATTTGTCAGGCTGATAACTTCAAAGGAACTGCATGCTGAAATTAAACACACCAAATCGTCACTGTAGTAACTGAAGCATATCCTAACCCATGGATATTACATAATCTTGAAAACAAAGAGCAGGGTTATGACTGGAAACAATATGAACCTCCAAATTCATGGTTAGTCATGATGCACCATATGTCCTCCACCACCTAGTCACAACAGGGTGCCCTTTAATTACTCCGTTAATGTGCTCTTTGTGTCTCGTTGCTGCAGGACATATGGTACATTTCACTTGCAGCCATGAGCTGCAGGTCTTAATGGTTTCTGTCACAATTCAAGTATCTTTTTAAATGCATACATGGATATATCTTTGCTTTTATATGCTGGTTTTGCACCTAGCTGGACCCCATTACATACTGTACCTCATGGTGCAACATATTGATACTCCATTTCAGTGGGAAGTTGATAATGAATGAAATTAGTATAGTTTGATTGCCCAAACATTTTAAAAACAAACAAATAAACCCACGTCACCTACTAAATGAACTGAAAGGAGCTGAGGGGAACCTGGAGCTGGATCACAGTAAGAGAAGAACTAATTTCACTTTCAAACTTTACGGCTGAGCTTATCCAGAGAGAACTGCTAAGCGAATCCACTGCAGATTTGCTTTACTCTTTAAGATTATATCAGAGAGCAGCTTTGCAATGCGCTGCCATATGCTGCTGTCTATTAAAGGACAGTATTTTTAATATATGTTTCATTTCGGGTTAAAAGGGAAGAAGTCTGTGTCAGCCTCCTCAATTTCTCCACAAGTGACAGTCACGATAGGAGCCGATGAATGCAAACGCCATCCCGATGCGCGTCGCATACTGCAGCCATCGGATCGCGGGTACCAACACGGTGCCACGCGGGCCCTCGCGCCGAGTGCGGGATTCCTCATGGGAAGGTGTCCGTGTCTACACGGAGAGGGTGACATCCCTTCACGGGCCTCTGGAAATCAGGCAGTGACTCAACGCGCCCTGGCCTCAGCTGGCGGGCATGGGCCTGATGTATGTACAGTCAAGACAATTAAGTTACATTAATCACATTCCGAGTCAATTACGGTTACGGGGAGATTTGGGATTTGCCTGATGTGGGAAGAAAGCTCATTTTGTGTTGCGGCTGCAATAAAGAACTTCATCCAGCTCATGGGTTTCAATCTGAGGCAGCGAGCACTGCAACCACGGAGCCCCACGAGGTCTCCTCCAGTCCCCCCTACATTCAGACACTACCTACAGCCTGCAAAGACTTCAAATTCTGCTGCGCAAGCCCAGCACATCAGAAACAAGTTTTATGTTGGAAACCACTGGCTCACAAAACAGCCCGGGTCAGCTAAAAGTTTGTGCAAACTTAAGGACAAGAATCATGGAAGAAGCTACGGGATAATGCGGCTCTGTGGTGGGTCATGGTCCCCCCTGCTCCCACAGCAACACTCTCTACCCCTACCCTTAAACAAATCCATTTGCTTCTCTTTGACCAGCAAGGAGATATGCAATATAGTTCCTCCCGCCAAGGAATATTATCAACCAACCAGTATTTATTTGGCTTTTTTCCTAGGCAAAAGGCCACCATCTGAGCTGCTTTCTGAAATGGAGCAAAGAAAGAAATGCCCAGAACTGGTCCTTAAAAAAGATCAGTCAAATGCAAGCATGGTGGACTTCTCTATAGCTGGCTAACATGGGCACTTTTATATCACCAGGAGCAACCACGAGGAAGACTATCCTTTCTTGTTCCTTTTCTCAGCATATTAATGGTATTGGAAAGGAGGGAACCGAAACAACCATGGCAGGAGGCTCCTCAGTTAGTGGGAATGAAGTGGACAAATCCACTCATTTTCACCTAAGAGAGAAAGTCTCCGTAGACGTTTATGATTCAACTGGCTTGAAACTATGCCAGCCGATAGCTTCTTGGTACCAACCTGCCAAAACTCGCAGGATAAAGTAAAATGTTTATGAGACGATACCATCCACTCCACAAGATGACTAGCAATACATATAAGTAAAGATTCCCAACTACTCAGGAAAAAAAATATATATAAAGTAAGCAATTTTCTATGAAACAGCTTAAAAATGCTGCTCAAGAAAGATAAAACTGCTAGAGATTATAAAAAATTGTCAGAAGTTGAGAGTTGGTAGTTTCAGTGGCCTTTCCCATCCGCTGGCCCATATCCTTCTCTAGTTGCATTTCACAAATTACTCCGTCTCTGTGGACGAGGAGCTCATACCGAGAAGTTTTCATATTTGTGACTTTGAAGGACTGTGTTTGAGCACAGCACGAGGTCAGTCGGGGAGGTCAAATTAATTACAACTGCATCTTATTACAGTGTCTGCACTGGAAAACTATCTACCCCGAGCTCATGCACAGCACAATAAAGTGTGATTTGAAGTGAAAAACCAGAATAAACTATTTTGTGGTGGATTGGTTAATCCCAAGCAAAGTGAAGCAGATGACTTTGAATCCAAGGCTCCTTTTGGGAGACAAAGGATTACGCTTATCTTAGTGCTGGGAAATGGAGTCAGATTTCTTCAGACAAATACAAAGAGCAAAACCAAACCCAAAAGGAAACCTTCGGCCATATCCATCCTACAGCTAATTGTACCTAGTGCTAATCAAAAAGTTTTAGTTTAAAAATGTGACATCAGCTTTTTTTAAAAAAGACATATTTAGTATAAAGACTGCATAGCACAGAACTATACTACTGACAATATCTAAAACAATTATTTTTTAAGTCTCACAATTTTCCTGGCATATTTTCATTAGAAATTCAGAACACTCCAATAAAGTGAAGCAACCACATATATTAAAACATGATCAAATAGTTAAATTTAGTTATGAGTCACAGGGTCTGTGTTTATTAAAAGGACTAAAAACCAATATACCGCATAGGGCATTTTAATGTGGCTTTTTCAAATCAATTTAGGAAAACAAAAATCCAAATTTCAAACATCAGTCAGCGTCAATGTTGACAGCTTTCTGCATATCCATGCACTAAATGGACCCCACCAGAAAAGAAATCCAGTCAGACAGGACACTTTGGGAAGCACTTGCATCTTGCACTTTTCTATTTTATACAGCATTTCTCAAGCTACCCATTTCTCATTGCTCATAATCTGTAAATTCCCATTACATTTAAATGAAGAATCAGGCCAGCAGCATTTGCAAAGACAGCAAAGAGGCAGATTACATTTGAGCCTGGTAAACTGACTATTGATGAGATTTAATTTACGGATGTGCTGATAAAGCAGACATGCAAAAATGTCTTTACAAGCTTTCTGTGTTCTCATCTTTGGCAAAATGTAGACTTCTTTAAGCAGGACAGAAAAGTCTTTGTCTTAAAGGATATTCTTATAACTGCTTTGTCTTGTCTTTTTAATTATGACCCTAACCACACCAGATACTGAAAAATAGAAGAAATTAACTGGGCAAAGCCCTGAGTGACTACATTTGTACAGACAGAAGTAAGTAAAATGATGTTTAGGTAGCAGGATAGCCACAACTATCAGACTACTTATAGTGCCAGAAGTGTTAAGAGTTTTTTTTTTTTTTTTTTTTTATTCTTATTAACAGCTAAACATGAGAAGGATTTTTCTCTCTCTTTTGTCCAGGAAAGGAAAAAAAGAAAAAGAAAAAAGTTCCCCTGTGGTTGATTTTCATCCAGTTTCTTCATGAAAGTGCTATCAAAGAAAGTTACAGTGTATATTACATTTCATTTCGGGAGGATTTCAGCAATCCCTAAACCTCCACTGGTAGCTTTTTGACAACCTAATCTCTTTGTAGTGGTAGCTAAATTAAACCAAACTGTCATCAATGAAAGCTCTCAAGAGAAACCCAAAGATATTCAGCACGTGATCTATAGCAGTACAGTAGCCAATCCATAAAATACACCATTTAAGGTAAAATGCTTGATTAAAAATCCCAGTTTTAACAAGATATTTTTATCTCATATTTAATTTTGTCTATTTGGGTCTCTGAAATGTCCTTAAAACTGTTTATGTGAAATCTAACAAGAGAAATCAGAGCACTGCTTCCTAGGCAAGGAAATAAAAGACTGCAAAACAAAAATTTTAGAAGAAAATAAACTATTGCTGAGAGAAACACAACATTCAACAGAAAATACTACAAATCATATTTCTATGTCATCAGATTAATCCCAAACACTTACTCCTGTGCAAATATAAACATAAGATTATTTTTCTTAATGTATGTGCTCCTGTTCCCACCAGCCCATTCAAATGATGCATATGTAAGGGTTTTCACGACTGGGGATGTGCGTCCTTCTGGACTCCTTATAGACCTATCAGGCTAAAACGACAGCAAGGTATTTTATAGTCCACTTCTGGCTATGAGATGCTTCTTATCCAGAAACTGCTTGACTTGACTCATGCACACGAAGTCATTACTTGAAGATCAGGCTATTGGAAAGCAGAATAAACTCTTCTTTGAAAGCGCCATAAAAAGCATAATGATGCATCCCGCGTGTGTTGCATCTCCTCAGAACCACAGATCCAAATAACCACATCTAATCTTCGTGATGCTTGTTCCACAAGCCGCTTATAAAAGTTTAAATAAGGCTTTTTATTCCCCTGCTGGACTCTGCCAAGAAGCCACCAGCCCTCATTGCTCTCTCTGCTTCCAAGAGCTGCTTTTCTAAGGAGCAGAGAAGTTTATAGCATGAGCTCTGCACGTCCGGGGGCATGAGCTTTCCATCGCTGCGACAGCACGGCTCAACTTATTGCCATGCACATACAGAGTAAAACAAGAGTAAGCATCTTCTCTGCGCAAAAACAAAGTTATTCGACTTAATGTAACACCATCTTCGTGAACAAAGGACAGAAACTAGATTTTTATTCCCTCAAGCTGAAACAGAGTAAGGAAATAGGCATGATAGAAATGTTACTGTGACTATATACCTCACTTAACAAGCTTTTATACTTGGGAAAAAAACCCAAATGCTTGATAATGGGAGCATTATACAAACGTGGACAGGACAGAATATCCAACCACAAAATGCACATACTCTGTCAGCCCATAATTCAGAAACTGTCATTTGTATTTACTTGAAAGTAAATAAGAAAAGTGCTCCTGAGCTAGAAAACAAACGCTCTGGATTCCACTTTGAATTGTTCTCCATCACCATGCATTTTCCACTGAATGGAAAAAATAGAGCTATATTAAAATATCTGTATTATTTGCCTCTACAAAAATATCTACGATATTTTCAGTGCTCTGAATAGAGAATGGGATACACACAGTGATAAAGTTTACTACTGAATGTGATAAATGTTGACTTCCATATTGAGACTCCCTAAAACAACAGATGCCAGGAACATAAATATAGTTTGAAAAATGTCAAAGCCCCAACACTGTTATCGTGATTTTCACACCTCATCGTCTAAGGTCAGAAACATAAATCCATTATAAAGCACCCAAAGATTTTGAATACTAAATCTATGATAAGCACTGAGGCTTTCTGACCAAAAATCACACTAGTTGCTACCAGCCACAGAGGTAGCTATAAAGTAACTGTTTAGAAATGTAAGTTTGGAAACAATACTCTGTTTTCTCAAATATACAGTGATTTTAACAAAATGACACACTATGGCTCACCACCAGGGACATAACACTATTCCTTCACCACCGTGGATATAACACTATGAACAACCAAATGGGCATGAATACACAGTGACAACATTCAATATCCCTGATATATGCCCATATGTTATTTTTCAAAAGTCAACTATTTTTTTTTTTTCTTAATCAAATGATAAATAAAAGACAAATCAACCTCTCAGACACTTTGGACACCAAAACTAACCTGCATTCCTTCTTGCACAGAGGTTACAGCAACTATGCAATTTGCAGAGATTGGAACTCACCTATCACTATTACAAATAGATCTGAGTTCTGATGATCTCTAACACAGCAGAGTATGTTTGTTAGGATAAGGGAACAAAACAAGGCGGGCAAGACAAGACGAAACCAGGTATTTTGCTTTCTGTTGTCTAGGACAGCAATCCAAAAGATGGAGAAGGAAACGGGTCCAGTCCATCCACAGCTGGTAATTCTGCACAGCCCGTGCAGGCAGAATGAGGTGGATGCAGCACCCTCAACTTGGCTGCTGAACTTTCAGCTTTTCCCAGCTATACAAGTGCCAGCTCCGCAGCAAAACAGTGTTTTAAGAGAATGAAGTACAAAGCCCATTCTGGGTGTCATTAGTTTCCATAGCATGGATAGCAATAGCTGCTAAATTTTATCAGTCAAATATAACGACTTGTTACTGGTGCTGTCACCTGCGTTTAGGCACTAGTTGTCCTCCCTCTGCTCTGCTCCTCACAGCTGGGAAGCAGACACCAGGGTCTGTCATTCAGGGGTTATCTCAGAACTGCTGTCACCCACAGTCACATTTAGACAACGTAATACATAAAACACCTTCGTCTTGCTCATCAGCACTTTGTAGTGCAGATTTGGGGCTGGNAAAGCCCATCCTGGGTGTCATTAGTTTCCATACACTGATGGATAGCAATAGCTGCTAAATTACATCAGTGAAATATAATGACTTGTTACTGGTGCTGTCACCTGCGTTTAGGCACTAGTTGTCCTCCCTCTGCTCTGCTCCTCACAGCTGGGAAGCAGACACCAGGGTCTGTCATTCAGGGGTTATCTCAGAACTGCTGTCACCCACAGTCACATTTAGACAACGTAATACATAAAACACCTTCGTCTTGCTCATCAGCACTTTGTAGTGCAGATTTGGGGCTGGTCGGGATATGGTACAAAGGATCCTGGCTACCCAAATTGTTGGGGAAATGTCAAAGTCATTTTGTGGAAATCAAATGAACATGTTTATCAGAAGATGAAATAAATGAACATACACTTATTACAGTTTTGATTCAGTCCTCATCCTTTTTGGGGGGAACAAACAAAAAGCTTTTATCTTAGGCACTAAAAGCAATAGCAAAAGAACATAACAGTAAAAAGAACCTGCCTATAAACTCAGTCCAGACTTATATAACAAATAACACAAAGGCAAAAGGAATACTCATATTCGTCTCCATGTCAGAAGTAGTTCCATAATATAACTTTTACTTTAAATACAAAGAAATACTGTATAAATTAAATAATTAAGAAAAAAATTTCAAGCTTTAGTAATTGGAAGGTCCCCAAATCCCTTTGTATTTCATGCTGAGATGCACAGAGAGTTGTTCATATTTAATTGAAAATGTATTAACATTATAATTTCAAAGGATCAAAAATAAAGGGAGTTTCCTGAAAATTTAAACCAGGCTTTCAGTGTTTCCTGTTGTGCAGGAGAAAGATCTATTTTTAATGGAATAAATTGTAGAACAGGGTCTAAAGAGGGCAATTTCTTCATTTCTCAATGAAACTGGTGGGAAGTAAAACAATCTATAATTAGTTTGGGTGGGCTTTCTTTTCAAATTTAAAACTTTGTGAAGGTTAATGCTCCCACACTGCTGCATTTAATCAAACTTTATCTAAACAGCGTTTTCACTAATTTTAGATCCCACTAATATGAATTTATGAATATTAGGCTTTGAAATCCTTGAAAAGGTGTATACTTTCTTTTGCATGTTTTATAACTCATTTTGTTGCTCATTTTAAGCATGCATATTCTTTTAATGTTAATTATTTTCCCTTCTTGATGGATTAGAAATATTCATATACCCTGAGAGAAACTACTCATTATATATATATAAATAAATACATATAGATGCAAACTGAAATGAACATAAGCAAACTGAAGATCCTCATTCTGAAAATGAACCTTCCCAGTTGGACAGTTGCACCCAAACAGAATTCAAGTGCACCTAATTTAAAAGAAGTCTTGGGCAGAACTGAGATCAAACAGCCCAATGTTATCATTAATATTTCCTTTGCAAAGCTGATTCATTGCACAATATGATTGCTATTTTATTGGTCATACTTTTAATTTTTTTTTTTAAAGGTAACTAATAAAACAATTGTGTTTGGGCAGCATCACACTTAGCAAACTCTACTTTTAATTTGGTCTCCAGTGATCTGAAACGCTAACACAGCTCTGGTCCACAAGCCAATCAGGCTGCCTTCGATCGATACCACTAGAGTGAGCAATTGACACTTCGTAGCGCCATAAATTAAATGATTGCATCTATCATTTCTCCTTTACGATGTAAACAAAGTTATGGCAACACAACATTGCCACAGGATCAATGTCTCCTGCTCGGAAAATAAATTCTTCAACACTTATGCAGCAGCAGGAGATTATTATTGTACAATAAGTTTCTATCCCATTTTCTTAATTACAGCCATGCCCGTTAGTGCTGCTGCTACGAGGAAGAATCGCTGGGTTTCTGCACCATACTCATATTGCTCCCCAAAGGCCAGGTGCTGCTGTACGTGAGAACATGAGATGAACAGAGACAGGGGCAAGTTATTTTGAGCTATCAAAATAACTGATAGCTCCTGTTTAGATCATCACTAGATCATCTTCAAGATGGGAAGAGTAGGCAGGACAGATCCAAGCTGCTGTAGATGCCACGTGGTCAGCAAACAGCAAGGTTGTGGTTGAAAGACAGGCGGACAACACGGCCCTCAGCTCCAGCGAACTCCCTGACGGTGCAGCAAGCTGCTGTTGGCACTGCCATCCCGCTGGTATAAAGACACCAAACCAAGTGACACTTCATACCTCAAGTCAGTGCACTGCAAGCAGAAGTACTAACAGGATTCTTTTTTTTCAGATGCATTTCATATCTGCCAATTACATACTGCATGCCTAAAATCCCCTCCGGAAAGCATCATCAGCCTGGAAAATTAAACACTGAAAAGTAAAGAAATCAGCTTAGCTCCTTTATATCCACCCATCACGCTGCAGCCATTCCTGACATGATTACACGTGTAAAGGCGCAGTTCGTGTTTGCTCACGCTGCAGCCACAGTGAGATCTGCTGGAGAAACCCTGGGCTTTTCCCTCTCCCTCTCCCACCAGACTAATAACTAGTTCTTGAACTAGCTAAGGCAAAGGGACACAGAGCCATAGCGACCCCTGTTAATTTAATGTAGGCCTGCCCAGAAAGCAGGTCCTCTGAGCTGCACATCGTCAAAGACTGTTGGGTCCCTGTTGAAAGTCATGGCTTTGACCTTGACAGTGTGCCCAAATGAAAGAGAAATAGAGAAAACCCAGTAAATCCTTCTGCAGCGTTCCATCCTCCTTTCAAAGCACGGTATGGGATGGTATGGTTGGCACTGCTGGGATGAACAAAGAGCACAAGCGCTTGCCAAGTGTGCACACTGTTGCCAACAAGTTTGATGCAAGAAAATTGAAGAAAACAAATCGCTTTTAAGAACCAGTCATCTGTACAAGAAAGGTCCCAACAGGTTATACATTATACATGACCTTTGCCATATATGATTAAATAGACATTGTGCACAACTCTTGCCACGGCACTCGCTTTAAAGCTATTAAAATTATTCATCCTTTTTCTCATATTTCTACATTTAAATGTATTCTCTGAGTAATCTAAAACAGAAAATTAAAAAATCCTAGAGATTGTCATTTATCATGTCTTTCATTAAGAAAGCACCAGACAAATCATAGATTTGTAATTTAAGAATCTCTGACCTTTTTTAACATATGAAAATTCAGAGGAACAATCAAAAAGAGCACATAGACTAAGTACCTCCACACTTCTCTCCGGGTTAATGAATGGTTTAAAACAGTATCAGCAAAACTCTAGTTAGCTAAGCATATAATTTAAACAAAGAAAACTTCCATGGACATTTTAAAGGAGATACTTCTCTCCTTAGTCAACAAAATTGGAGTCATATGAACTTTGTTCTTTATGCAAAATAACCGATAGCTCCTGTTTAGACATATTATGCCAATTTGGATGTTGTGCTCTTGAAAATAAGGGTCGTGTTACACTTGGACAATTAGATTACTTCAGTGAGAGAAACAAAATATTTTGATCATAATCCATCCAACAAGTGTATCAGGTCTCATCCCGAAAAAAGTGACAAGTCCAAGCTTCAGCAGAATTATATTACACTACAGGGACATATTAGAGAGGCAGCTACCAATATAAATTCCTGTCATCATTTAATAAGGCACTAAGCTTTGGGATATAACTGCTTCTCTCGGAATACCTGCTTTACTCTCTGGCAGTTGACAGCGGGGCTGCGTAACCGGAGCTCAGGCCCTTGGGAATAAGCAGCAGTTTCCAAAATCCAGCTGGGACTGTCTGCTGCCCCGGTGCTGGAGCAGACAGACTGAGCGGGGATGAATCCGGGAGGAGGCTCCTGAACGGAGTGACCCAGTGGGGACAGAGGCGCCTCTCAACACTCCCCCAGGTTGGGCAGGATGCCCATCATCCCAGTGATGATGAATAATGACGACTGTGACACGCACAAGCAGGAGCACCCGATGGCGTGAGGCTGGGCTGCCCTACCCTCAGCTACAGCGCAGTCAGGAGAGCTTTCCACCGTGAGCCTTTTTTAACACTCCATAATAAAATAAAAACAAAACATTCATGCTGAAGATTCAAGAGCTCAGCTTTACTCTTGAAGTAGTTACATCACCCAAAGCAGCTGCAGACAGCATCCCTGGCCTACATGCACGCATGCTTATACCCCCAAAGAAGACCTAGCAACAGTTATAGGTGTCCTAAAGCAAAATTTTCAGTTTATAATGACTCACCTAGTAGCTGCATTCTTAGAAATTAAGTATAGAGTAAGTGATAAGGCTATTTTGCCAACGTAAGCTAAGCTGAGACATCCAAGGGAACGATCCTATTATGGCCTGGCAGCTGGGTAATTGCAAGAAAGGAAACAAGTGGTTTATACATCTGAGTCATCGTCTACCAAACTAAATCATTCTAATGTGAGCGTTGTGAGAGCTTTCATTAACGAATACGTGGGATACGCATTCCCAGTGTAAGCCCGTAAAGACAGGTAAGGCAAAAATTATCTATAGAAGCAGCAAATAATCCGAAATAAACACCAATATTAAACAAACAAATTGAATGACAAGAAAATTCAACAATTTTAGTAAGAACATTGGTTCAGTTAGTTCTCCTTTAGGAAACAGGACCCTGAAAGATTTAAGGGTTGCAACTAAAGAATATCATGACTGAGATACTTTAATGGACATTTTCCTTCTTTGTTAGACAAAAGTGGAAAACATTTGTCTGACTCAAGTGAAAGAACCCTGATTGTTCCATTAAAACTAGCAATTACAGTCCAGGCAATCTTGTAGTCAATGCAATCTAGTATCACTGACATCTGAAGTTTGGATCAAACACCTGAAATTTGGAATGCCCAAAATCATTCTTTTGGGGCTGCTGTTAACAAAAAAATATATACAAGCATTTCCTTTGGCCTATTTCAGTGCTTTGCTAAATTGAGACTGTACCACAAAAGACACGGTCACTTTTCAGCACATGCTTAAATCCAACTATAATAGAATCTAAATATTTTTAAATCACACTGGAATTTAAATTCATGCTTATAAAGTTAATTGTGTTCTTACAATTTTTTTCTGAACAATTTTGCTGGACATTAAAGAATCTAAAATATCTTATTTATTCATAGCTGTGCCTGTAAAATTAGGTGTCAGAAATTATCTTCCACCCACTCCCTCCTGCTGCAGCTCATCAGCTCTAACCTCAGTAAAGCCTTCGGTGCAGGAGTCAAGTTTGGACCAGCACTAACAACATTCAATTAGAAAGAACTTTATCAACAAATTCGGCACTAGGCATCAGAAAAGTTCATCACTACCACATTTAATGAAGATGATCCTCTTTTTTTTCTTTTGAACAATCAGTCATTAATTTCAAAGCAGATGAAAAAGATAAATATCTAAGCAGCTACGCGGTAAAGCATATTTTTTGCCCCCTCTGGAATCAACTTAGGCATCTGCTCTCAGTTCAAGTGCTAGAGGCAAACCCTTGTGGGGATCACTATCGTGGATGACAGGGATGACCTGTCCTACCTTAGGTATCAGACGTGTTGCAACCTTTCCTGGTGGTGGCATGGAGAAAACTAATTTGATCTTGCCATACAAGCTGGCCACAAGGAACAAAGTAATGTGTGAACGGTGGGTTGAAAACATCAGAAAATGAGCTGCCTGGCATAAGCAAAAGGAGGACAGAAGCAGGAGGTGGGAAAAGGTGCCTCCCCAGAGCTGACAGACTTGCTCACGATCAGCATTTCTCTCAGCTGACCTTCTTCATCTTGCAGCAGTCAATTCTTTTTTGCGCTGTATCATTCACTTCTCACTCAGAGACACAATATTTTTCAACAAAAATAAGCAAGACAGGCTCTATACATTTGTGTCTCAGCTTCATTATTTAAATTCCAGCTCTTCTTCCCTTTGTGACAAATAACAGATTGCTGTGCATTTGCAGATTCGAAACTGATAGTTGTGAATTTCAGTACCTTTCCTTGCTGTCTTTTAAAGCTTTTGGTCTATTAAAGGGGAAAAATAGTGGCAGGTGAAGATGGGGTGCTGGAATCGGCTGCAAGCTTATTGCTTGGATCAACAACTCCCCTGCACAAGCAGGGACACCCAGAGTACATGGCACAGGGTGGCATCCAGGCGGGTTTGAAGATCTCCAGGGAAGGAGACTCCATGCCCTCTCTAGCAGAGATATAAGATGATAACACCCCAGTTTATTTTTCATCTTATTTTCAACAACTGCACTTCTCTAGTCCTTTTATAATCAGCCTATTGCATACTCTGGCTGAAGCCATTAAACAAACACATTTCAGGCTTGAGAGCAAGGATGTAGTAATCATCCCATGCCTGAGCATGTTTGGAGACAAGTGACACCGGGGCCAGCAGTTTTAATTGCCTTGAGTTGGTGGGAATCAGATACAGCCAAACACTGTCACAGTATAAATGCAAGTGTAACGGGCATCCGAGATAAACAGAAGCACAAACAACTCAACTGCAAATGAGCAAAATCTGTTCTCGGGGAAGTCTTATGAAATAATTGAGTATTGCTGTGCATTATGCTTTAGCATTGGCTATTAGAAATCAGACGCACCGTCCGTTATCAGGAATCGCAAAACTGATTCCTCATGTATTGGGCAGAAAATGTACCTTGGAAGCAAAGGGCCATATAGATGAGAGCTTCCCTCTCCTCCTCAGGTTACTCCAGCTTCTCTCACAGCTCCCTCCCTGCATTTCACCCTGCTGGCAACTCTTCATTTTCAGTTTTTAAAACATTAATAACTACTTTCCCGTAACGCTCAGCATGGTGGTGCAGCCCGGCCACGATGCTGCCATGGTCCATACGGCATCTACCCACATCCCTCTCAAACCATCTCCCTGTACAGTCACAGCTCTTGGCAATCCCTCCTGACAAGTAACTTTCAGCCCTGCCAGGTTCCTATTTCCCCTTCTTAGCAGCAATCGGAAAATACACATTTCTGCCTCTTAATGAACGAACAAGCATTTCAAATATGGGTCACCAACTATTATTAAGACAGTTATTTTTTAAATAATATTTTCTAATACTGCTACTTATTTCTACAGCCTCTGTCACTCTTAAGACTGTTAAGTCATTGAAGACTACATCTACCTCTCTGGCGCAGCATGCTATGGATCTGCAATTTACGAAATCACTGAACATCAACCAAGAAGTCAGTGTCAGGCCTAAAAATCACATCTGCCTTCTGAGTTCAAGTTCAGAACTTGTTACTCAAAAGTCCTAAAAAACTCTTAAGCGGGCTCTACACCTGACACGACATGCCATATAAACTGGGGAAGCCAATGGGCTTTCGGGTTTCCCATCTGGATGGGCTGTATAACACTTTACTACGGTATGTGAAGGCAATACAGCACCATGTGCCTGGACATGTATACTCTACCTGATTAAACAGAGGCATTCCTGCCACTTGGGATGTGCGTCCATCCCTGAAGGAGCCCTGTGACACATCCTGACACACAGGACATTCACATGTTATACGGGATACGGGATTTTCAGTCTTGCGGGATTTTCACCCTTGTGGAAGCACAGATTGCATTTAGCTCCAAGAGACCTCTGGAAAAGCAGGTTCTGTTTATAAAAGAGTACATAGGCAACCCTGATTTAAGGTACTTTTAATAAAAATATATGCCTGCAAGGACCTGCTAAGCTCAGAAAATGACAGAACTTAGCTTCAATTCGTTACTTATTTACCATTTTTATCAGTCCTCACATTTTAAATGTATAGCTTATTACACAGTTTGAACAAAACTGCTTAATAAAACAGTGTATCAAGTGCAGCGCCTTCAATAACCACAGCTCATTAAAATTCTACCATCAATACATAAAGTAATTGCATCCCCATACAGAGATATATCTACCTTATTCAGTATTGATAATTTGGGTTAAATGACTTGCAACCATTCCTTGTAAATGCAGGATACAATCAAAAGGTGGCAGCGCAATTGTCAAGTATTCCTCCCTATACATATGGTTTATTTGCTTCATTTTAAATGCAGATACCATTTTCTTGACATCCCTAATGAAGGAATAAATCTCAAGTCACACTGTAGACTAAGGTGTTTAATCATTTTTGGTTAAAAGTTTTGTGCATGTGTGAACACATGCTTATATATATATATATATGCTGCATCGGTATAGCTGAGTATGCAATGTAAGAAAGGTTCTCTAATTTACTGTGCATACACTTGCAATTTTTCTGGGATCAGTTCACTACCCAATTGCTAATTTAAACAACTTAAACTGACAGAATATCTTAGAGCAATTTTATGTTCTACCATGGCATGTGTACAAGCATTAGCATCGCAGTCGTTGTTACAGTAGAAACATAAAAGAGCTCAGGAATAAATCACAAACACACGTTTTTAAGGATCATTATATTTTGGATTACTGATACATAATTCTAGGAGCATGCTTGTCGCAGTCAACAAAAAGTGAGCATTTAAAGAGAAGCATTTAATGCACTAACGTGACTCAGTGAAAGAGGATGTCAGGTGCTCTGTCTGCTGCTCTGCATGTGGTGGCAACTGTCTGCCCACCACGCGGTACGAAAGAGGGGTAAGACAGGAGCCCTCTGTTTGGGACACCTAGAGAACGTAAAAACTAAAGATTTACAGCAGATAAATAGGTTAAGCCTAGGTCAGTTTTTATGAAGATGACAAAAGGCAAATTTTTATGTCCCTCCATGAATCTTACGGCCTTAGGCCAAAATAAGAACGTACTAGGACCATTTATAGATCATTTACATTTGCTAACACGGCCCAGATAAAATGCCTTATTTTCAAGGAAAAGATAAGATTTTGGTTGGTGTTCTGCCTGGCTAAAAGTAGCAACATTACTGGAGATGATATAAAATAGGATACATTGCATGACTCCACTCTCAGTTAACTACATTGTAATTTGATTTGTTTTGCTTTTTCCTTCCTTCTCTTGCTTTCGCTATTTTAGGTGAAATTAACAGTGGAAGCTGCATCACCCTTTGGGACAAGATTTCCCGCGATGAAGTGATGCAGCCCATGAGGAATCTGCAGCCCATTCCCCCAGCCAAGGCTGACGTGGCGGGAGCAAGGACACATCTGTCCCTTTCAGTTACAAACAGCAGTTCCATACCTCAGTCATGTCCCATACATCTCATGGGGAAAATAAAAGAGCAATAATGGCAAACCACAGTGCAAAGAAAATATTGACACTAATATGATGCTTTAAACCCCCAGTACGAAAGTCCTTAAGATGATAATGCAGCTTAGATATTGCTTTTTTTTTTTCCTACTAATTTTTGGGTCATAGTCATTCACAGCAAAGCTTCTGAGCTCTGCTGATGTGTCACCATCGAAAGAGAAAACACTCAGAGGCTGCACAAATCCCCTTCCCTTGGAGCTCTTACTACAGGCAACTCTCCACATTCATCCTTATCCCCCTGCCACAGGGATCCTTTGTGCACTGTTATCTCCACGGGCACCTACTGCAGCTGAGACAAGAGACCATGAAATTGCATTAGGAAAGGAAAAGGCCACTTGGACCAAAGCACTCGCTTCAGAGACATTCACTTTCCAGATACTCATTGCATGAGCAACGTGAGCTCCTTCCCCAGTGGAAGCTCATCTTGCTCCGGGACGCAATTCACGTGCGATAAAATAACTTTGCACAGAGCGGTCCCATCACAGTGGACTTTGCCGTAACCATCCCTCAAGAAATAAAAATAAACAAATCAGTGGGCCAACTTCAGCCCTCCTTATCCAGACAGTACTGCAACTCCACTGAAATTACGGGAATTATTTTGCATTCCAAGAGGGGCAGTAAGATTTACCTTGATGCATCACTTATCATGTTTTTAAGCCACCATATTGTAGAAATAAGTTCCTGCAGATTATTCATTTAATATTGAGCCTGGATATTACTGTATATTTTGTGTCACTATCTACACTCAACACACACTGGTTTGGGCAAAAAGGAAAACTAGGACTGTTTTGTGCAGAGCCTCATGAGGTTTGGAAGAAAATAAGATATTCAGATGAGAATGCCCCCTCCCTATTTTAAGAGGCAGAATTAGAATGCATAGATCAAGGAAAAGAGGTCCAGCCACATATGGATCGAATAAAAGCAAGAACTGATGCAAAAATCGTAAACTTATGTGATTTCAAGGATCTGGAGAAAAAGGCCAATGGCTGAGCCAAATCTGATACACAGCAAGGACCCGGATCTAGCTGAACAGCAGCATGTAAGTGAAGATGTGGAGACTAAGAGAAATTATACACTGGAGACTGGACACATGGTTGATGATATGAACCAGAACGCTCTGCTATTATTTCCTCTGATATACTCAAATATTATTCACCCTGCATGTCTACATTACAGTCTGAAAATGATTTATTAGTATCTGTTAACTGAATATATAAAATCCAATCTATTTAAAAATTATTATATATTTAAAATACCAAGCTACTGTTCTCTCATTCTTTGTTTATGCTGTAACACAGCAGCTGTGATAACATATTTTCTGCTATTTGATGCATCCACAAACCACAGTGTCTAGGAACACAACAAATTAAAAGTGAAAATTTTAAAAAATATATTAAATTAACAAATTTGTTAACAGAGGGAAGACACTTGAAACAATGAGCCACAGCAGAAGGGTCTAATGGAAATGATGTGCTCTGCACTGGGCAGACTTCTGCAGGTCGCCCAGAGGCGAGTCTCCAGGCTTCACCAAACACCCATGGGCATCTCAGGCGTCTTCATGTATCTGCAGGTAGCCCAAGGTCCATCTCTGTCACAGCATCCAGGGCTTCCTCTTCACCAGATAGAGGCTTCCAGGGCCACTACTCAACAGCAAGCACAACACCTAGAGAAGTCAGTGAAATTTACCCCATCTGAATAGAGCAACTATTCAACTTGCAACTCGAGCAAGATAGCAGCTTCATTCGCTTCCACCATGCAATTACACAGGAAGAAAGACTTGGCTTCTTCCTAAACCCTCAATGCCGCTCTCATCCTCCTGCCCAAAAGTGTCTGGAAGGCCCAAATCCTCTACTCTAGCTCCTCCATCAACCTGCGCTTGTTTGAGGAGACACTATGCGTGATTAACTCCAAAATAGAGTAATTCCTAAACCGTGTAACAGTAACCCAGGGACTAATCTCACATGGCCAGTTTGGGAAGGAACAGACAAGCCGTGTCTCGGATACGACACAGGCGGCTTCACGGGTTCAGTCCAGCCTTGGGTACCACGAGGAGCCCGCTGCGCTCCGCACAAGCCGCAGCCTCCACGTCGCTCTCCAAACACAACCCCAAAGAGATTCCATCACAACAAGGCCCAGCGAGGGGTGAAAATCCATAATTAATGATCACCGTCAATTTAGAGCTTTCCACAAGCGATTCCGGAGAGCTGTAGCCCTGACATTTTGAGCGTTATCAGAATCAATTTAATTACCTGAAAAATGGTTATTCTCTGCATAATGACCACTCTAACGGATCCGAAAGTACCAAGGTAACCGGGATTTAAGAGCGTTCAGAAGTGCTCACCTGCTTAGAGGCTGATATGCTCCATGAAGTGGAGGATACAGCCCAGATACGGTGCGCGCTAAAAGGCTATCAGCAGCGCTACAAAAAGGACATACAGTCCTAATGTTTCATAATAATTAAGTACCCAGAAACAGTTATCACAGCAATTACTGAACATGCATGATTGATGCAGACTTTTCCAGGTTTTTAAATTATACTCTAAATGATAGTGTCATGGCAATTCCAGAAAATGACTGGTCTTTTTTTCCATCAAATTAAGGTCCAAAAATAATGGACTAGGGACAAAAAAAAACCCCACAATGTAATCAGTTCTTAAACAGATAATACAGGATGCAGGAATTACTCAGGGTTTTAACAAGACTTAGAGCAGAAAATGACAACAACAAGCCTATGGCAAAACCTCGCAAATTGGGAGACGTTTTATCCCACGTGCTGTTTAACTTGGAAACCTTTGCATCCCTGCAGTTTGCAAGGATAAAGAATTCTTTGCATAGCAGGTTTAGAGGTGGCCTAAAAAGCGATATTTGGGAAGAGCCATACGAGGAATTTCCCTTGTGATTTAGCAATGACTCCGATTGCCCCTAGTCTGCATTGCTGGCCCCATGCAACAGGGATGCAGTGCACCCAAAGTGAACCAAGAGCTGACAAATGAAAACCGTATATGCCAAACGCGTGCCTGCTTCTGTCAGGCCTTCATCTTCACCCTTAGCACATCCCTTGAGGTGCTACAAGTCACAATATCACCCGTTTATGGACACGGAGATGGGCAGATGCCAACGTCACCCTCCGTGGAAATCCCCTGTCTTTGGGCAGAGGTGTCCTGGCCCTGGTTCAGAGCCGGTACCAACCATGCGGATCGGTAGCAGGTATCAGCCGTCACCTTGCATTAGCCCCTCTCCGCGCGCTCCTGCATCACGCCAGCGCTTAATGTGACTTAATGGAAGGTGACGTGACATGTGCGACGTGACGTGATGCGATGTGACAGCCACCGTTTAAAGGGGAACACACCTATTTCCAAATCATATGTCCGTTATCAATTAAGCTGCTCCGGTGTTGGTCAGACGTCGCTGTGTCAGGCCCAAGTAAAACCAACCAGCATGTGTTGTCTGTGCTGCTGAACTGACGAGCTGGGGATCTGCCAGCTACCCAAATTATCCTGGGTAATTTGACAGATCTGTAATACAGGCTCTGTGTATCAGCTCCATGTCATATTTGCTCGGTACTACTGGAAGCATGTTTTTGCCATTTTTCTTCTTCATCCATCATAATTAAAATCACCTAAAATGCTGATTACCAAGCTGTAACTTCAGTTCTGTTATTATCAGCTGCTGCACTTGGTATATGAAAGAAGGAGAGGACAAAGAGTATTTTTCTGTAGCTGCAGTGAACATAAAGTGCTGAGAGCATCACAAATATGGCCATTTAACTGACCAGATACAATGTGGAACTAATACGAAAAGTTAGTAAGAGCAGCATATAACCGTGAGTAATAAAACCTTTCTGTACCCACTTCTGCACAATGATTTTTCTCCCTCAATAGAGAAAAGACATTAAATGCTTGATTCTTAAAACCCCCAAAGATTTGCATAGGTGCAATGAGATTGTCATAAATCTGTTGCAGGCAACAGGCTGTGTAATATATGCATAATTCAAAAGGAGAGAGCTTGTAGATGAGTTGAGCGCGCGAGGGAAATTCAGACACACTGTAGTGCAGCGGTTTTACAATGCACAAGGAATGCACATCATCCGTATGCAGATTAATCTATTGATCCTTCATCATTCCATACTTTAGACATAAATATTCATGCAGAGGCTCGGGGCTGGTCACCTTGCAAAGAGGCAGAGCGTAGGGAGCCCCGGCTCTGCTCTACGTGGGCGCTCGAGCAGGGCAGAGCTCTCCGTGCCCACCCTGCCCGGTCCCCGGGAGCGAAGCGCCCGCGGCCGCTGCTCCGCTCGCTGTTTCTGATGATCTCGCTGCTGCTACTGCAAAAAAAAAAAAAAAAAGGGTAAAGCTGCTGCCTCGAGATTTCCCGATGCAAAAATTGCACTTCAAGGCCGGATGGCAGCTTGAAGGTCACACATGCTGACGCCTCGCATGCCAGAGACAGGAAGCCTAATTTTAGCCCGCGAGAAACCAGAGTGCTGATTAGAAAAAATGAGCTTCTATAAAGCTTCGAAAGCTTAACGGGAAAATCACTCTTAGTGCGAGATGTGCCATCATACCTATGGGATGCAATGCTTCAGGGACATCAGGAGAGAAGGCTCCCATAATTATTTAAGTGGTAGAAATGGATGAGAGCTAATTACACCGTCGTCTAAAAGAGAGAATATTGAAAGCAACTGTATATATAATAGGATAATATTGTGGTTGCTTATCTCATGATCACCTAACCTCATGGGATGACAGGAAAATCAGGAGCAAGCTAACGGTTAAAGACTTGCGGAATATTTGTAGCGTTTCCTGCCACAGCAGTGATGCTGCAGTGTGAATTATGTGGCTCTGCCACCCCGTTTTTTGGGACACACTCCCCCAGGTCCAGTTCGATGGCTCCCACACGGGTCACGGGAAGGTTGTCCTCACCAGAGCACTCGTGTGGGCCCTGCACGGCAGCGCTGGCTCTGCAAACTCGGGTCCAGGTTTCAGGATAGAGGTGTCCCCAAGCCAGCAGCGCCTGTCCCCTGCACAGCCCATGCCTTAACCATCATCCTTCACACGGGACACATCTGTCTCTGCATGCCATAGCAGCCAAAGATCACATTTTGCATCACAGATCTTTAGCTTTGCTAATAAAGCACCCTTGGAAAGTCTTTCTTGTGCCCTTCGAATGTACTTGCTCCTCGCCTTGCCTTGTTTACGCTCACAGGTGCTGCTCAGCGTTCAGGTACCCCTCATCAGGAGTATTCTCACTTCTCAAATAGCTGCAAGAGCCATTTCAGAACTTGGTATGAGGCAGGTACAAAACAAGCATAAACAACTCGTAAAACATGCCATAAAAATTATTACCAGCCATTTCCAATTTCCCCTTTCCCAGACTCCACATTCTGCCCAAGCCAAATGCATAAGGATAATTCTAAGATACAGGCTTACCTTCGTAAGCATATTGTGTATAATTCCTAAAGCTTTTCAATCTAAAATTATAAATGCACATGCCTTGGAAGACAATTATAAAGATAAGGGAAACAACATCTCTTTTAAAAGTTTAGTAAAATTATCCTACATGTACCTGGCCCACAGAGCATAGTAAAGTATGTATTTGCCTATATGCACCTTTGGACATACACCTGACCCAACATACAGCTGGGATAAAATTGCAGACAGAATTAATCTCCTATTCATTCATTTCTGGAACTTCTTGACATAACTTTTACCCAAAAATATCCTTTTAATTTGTGCTATCTAGAGTTACCAGTTTCAGTAAATTACTGCAGTTACCATTCTAAAATTTTCTTGAAAATAGATTGCCAGGGAATGTGGGAGAACTTGCAAATGGAAAACAGCCCTGAATTGTTTCAGGGGTTACATTCCTCTTTTTTGATCTATCAGGCACAGTATATATTCAATAACAATATCTGCACAACTGGGGAGTTTCTGTTTCCATTCACATAATAAAACGTTCACATCAATGTCAGAAACTGCATTTTTGACTTAGGCTTAGAATTCCATGTCTGAAGAGATTAGTACTGTTTTTGAGGATCTAGAGAATGCAATTCCTAAAATTCAGGTAAATTTAGAAAGCAATTAAGAACATAAAAACAACCTACTGAGCGAGACCAAAGATACTTCTAGTGCAGTATTATTACGTCTCCAACAACGTCCATATGCACGTAAATAAAGTGTAAGAACAGGACAAGTATAAATATTTTTTCTTCTAATATTCACCTACACTCCACTCGGTTTCTACTTAGGGACTTCCTGAGCTATATACAGTATCCTTGTGTTTAAGATAACCTTTAGGGGATTTCTTCTCCATGTCTCCCCTCAGACCAATAAAAAAATTTAGCATCCATCACCCTTTTGGCAGGACCAGCTACCCACTACAGATTTTTATTTGTTTTAAATCTGGCTCCTACTATCTTCATTTGATTTCCCTTGGCTCTTAGACAAGACAGTGTGAAGACAATGTGAGCAACTGAGTCTTATTTTTACTCTCTATGATTTTATAAACTATCACAGCTTACATCGGTCTTCTCTTTTCCAGACTGAAAAGTCCTAGTTTATTTCATCTTTCCTAATGCAGAAACTGTTCCACCTCTTTGCTTATCTTTTTGTACCTTCCATGGATTCTTTTTCATTCTACTATATTCTCCTGGCTGCTGGAGGGGGCAAAGAACTACTCAACAGATCATGGCAGATCATGGATTTATATAGTAGTGTAATGATAGCCTCAATTTTGTTACTTGTATGATGCATTTTTGTTATTTATATGATTTCTAACATTTCATTTGCCTTCTGACCATTACTGAGCACGACACCAACACCCTCCTGGATTTACCCGTTGTAATTGGAATAGTTTGCTCCTAAATTGTCCAGGGTGAGACCAGAAAACATCATTATTTGTATATCAAGTTAGGGTTTTTTTCCTCATGTGCATTATTTACCTGTATTGAATTTCATCCGCTATTTTATTTCACAGTTACTATATTTGTTTTTCATTTGGTAAACAAAATAAGGCAGACGATCAGGGCACAATATCAGCATCCTCTGACACATAATTCAAAATGGATTCAGCTTGTCCTACCAACACTGGATGACATAAATTACTCCTGTATGTGCCAGGGTTAAGGTATTTGCACCATCCGTCCACAGGGATTCCATAAGGGATCTATTACAGCTCACTTCATAACAGCAATACTATTAATGGAGGTTGTGCTGCATATACTTAGGAATACACAAATAAAAGTCATCCAGAAAACCCAGTATATGTTTTTTTCACTTGTTTTTTCTTCACTGAATATTTATATAAACATGCTGCAGAAATAACTTCATTTCAAAGCTTTCTACAACAAACAGGCAGAATTCAGATGGACTCTGGACCCTGTCTACCAGCTATAAAAGAAGTCCTCCTTTTTTGCCCCTTCAGCAACAGAGCTGATCCCTGCAGGACCCCAGCGTTCCCTAGGGATTCCCGGCGGCCGCTCACACTCTCCAGGCTCCTGGCAGATCCCACAGCTGCCGTGTGGCCAAGGGTCTTGGATGCTCCAGCAACCGCACACCAAACCTGACCCAACTCTTTCTAGTTCCTCATTTTAAAGAATGGGTTTACCACGCTGGCCAGTTCTTCCGATGCAAGACGTGGTCTACCTTTAGCTCCCAGTTACAGGAATTCCCAAGGTCAAACTCTTTTCTGCAGAGTATGTTTTTCAATTCTGANAGGACCCCAACGTTCCCTAGGGATTCCTGGCAGCCGCTCGCGCTCTCCAGCCTCCTGGCAGATCCCACAGGTGCCGTGTGGCCAATGGTCTGGGATACTCCGGCAACCGCACATCAAACCTGACCCAACTCTTTCTAGTTTCTTATTTTAAGGAACGGGTTTAACAGGCTGGCCAGTTCTTCTGATGATGGTCTACCTCTAGCTCCCAGTTACAGGAATTCCCAAGGTCAAACTCTTTTCTGCAGAGTATGTTTTTCAATTCTGAAACCGACCTGACTGGTTTCAGAAAGGAAATCAATGTAGGATCTTTACAGAACGTTAACTATTTGGATTTTTGGTTTAAATTTTGGGCCCAATTTGAAATGAAAAGTAGTTAAGAAAGACTTAGAACTCTTGTAGAGCTAAAACTAACTTTCTGCAAGAACTCTACCCACAGCCAAGGCTGTATATTGAAAGCAAGAAAAGACACTTTTGTTTTACTTCCTGTTACCTGTACATATTTGATATTTTTAATTCAATTTAATAGTTATTAATTACATAGTTTAATAAATCACATAATTAGGAGCATATGTAAAACCAAATCCATTAAGTTGTCAATGGATAGAATAAAGACATCAGATTTTTTTCAGCAAGGCAATAACTTATGTATATGTTCCCACTGATAACTACCTCCTCATAAGAAAAATGACTATCTATATACACCTTTAAATTCCCTAATGAATTCTTTCATTGCTATTGAAGAATTTTACATTTGAATAATCACCTGCTTGATGGCCTCCCATAAAAGCATTAAATCAACAATGCAAACACGGTTTAGACTCTCATAAAAATAGAACATCATAAGTTCAAATATTTCTAGCACATATTTAAATTTAAAATTGCCTTGCATATATTCATTGCCTGAACAACTTCAGCAATCCTCAAATTCCAAAATGGAATTCAGGGCAGCCTCCTAATATTTTGTTAGTGTTATAAAAATATTCAAAAGTCTATAATCTTATGGGCAAGAACCCCGAGTTTTACAAAAAATACTGTTTAACTTTTCTACAATTCCCATACAGATATTTGCTCATCGGTCTTCCTTATCTTTCTACTCTAATTCATGTAGATGATCTTTACTCCCACTGATTTAAAAGGGCAACATGAATGAAGGGTTGCAATATAGTCCTCCTGCATTTCAAATCTCAAATCCCTCAAAATTGCCAAAAAAATCTGGCAACATCATTAAAGTATCTGTTCTCCTTAAAATAGAAAAGAAGGAATATGCTTCAGTACTGACTATACAAATCAGTAATTGCAAAGACCACATGATTGTTCTTTTAGTAAAGGAAAACCTCTCAATAGCTTTTATAATAGAACAATTCCTGTGTGATTTTTAGAAGACAAAATATAGTCATTGAAACCCACAGAATAAAGCATCTTTCTCCTTCCATTATATAAATCCTACACCAAATTAGAAGACAGAATCATATCTCTGTCTCCATTATGACCTGAAACGAAACAGTTTTTATACGATATTGACAGAAATCTTCATCTCCAGGGGCCTGCATTTGCTCTCATTGAAGTTAATGCAAAAAATCTAATTGGTTTCAGCGACAGCAGGATAGAGTCTGAGGCCCCATCCATGGGCCTTTCTGGAGGAGACACAAGCAAAACATGTGAACATTATTCTCTCTCTACGAACATTATCTTTTATTTTTGTTTTGTCTCATACTTCAAATTTTTAAAGTAGTTAGTCATCATTGCTGGGTCTAGAAAGAAACTGCCATGTGGGAAATGTATTCCATAGATGCCTATGAATAATTTTAAACTGCTGGCTCGCAGAGATTAAACTTCTGCTCCGTTCCACAATGTCAATTTCTGTGTTGGATATTGTTCATTTTTGGAAGAATGTACCGAATTATCTTTAGCCTCAGGATTAAAAATAGAGCTAATTTTTATACAGGAGTCTGAAGAAGCAACATGTTAGATTAACTGGGCTAGATTTTCATGGAAGGAAGCACTGGAAGGCAAATTCATATGTTCAAGCCATATTCCCCGCATGCTGAAGTCAAGCTTGTTGCAGCTTTCGGGGTTATTCCATCACAGAAACAGTCCTGCACATCTCCAGCCTCACAAACAAGTATATTTGAAAATGGCATGGCCATCCAGGGTTCCCCTAAAATTAGGATTTAGGATCTACAAATTGCCTTGCTTAAAATTAAAGGTTTACAAAATCAGGGCCAAGTCATAGGTAACTCATAGATCCCTTTGGGGGATGCTGTTTATATTTCCTAATTCCCATATTCTCAAAAAGTCAATCCCAAATGGCCTCCAAAATTCTGTAGGAATTTGCAAGGCATGTGCAGGACAAATTTGATACATAATATTCAGACATGTTGAGTTAAGCTAACAGAATAATAAAACCTTTAGTCTCAACATATTGTTCCACTCGCACCTCGCTGCTTGAAAGGTTCTTTCATTCAGAAAACACGTACCAGAGGCCAGGACAAAGCTGGAGCAATGATTCAAAGGAAAAAGAGAATCCATGTAGCTCACATTATTATTGCACCTCCCCATCACAGAGATGGAAAATAATTGAAATTAATTCATTATCTACTGTTTTTCATCTTCTCAAATATTCCCTGCCATCAAATCCAAAACTAGTTACAAGGTGCCTATATCAAGTATCTTTACAAAAGAAGCTGAGGAAAGGATTTTCTGATTATTTTGTTAACTCAAAGTATTTCTCTGTTGGAAGAAAAATGTTTTCAAAAGTAGAGTCCAGTTGCAATCTAGTCACATACTACTAATACACAGCTCTTTTCTGAGGCATATTATTTACATTATGGATTTATTATTGTCTTCTGTTATGTTGACACGAAATAATCTTTCATCTTCTTCTATGTTAAAGGAGTGCAAGCGTCCTTTCCTCAGTAAATAATTCAAAGATGTATAAATATTTTAACAACAATAAGCAGCATATTTCAGAGCAGTGGAAGAGGAGTGAAATTAGTTATTTGTAGCTGAGATCCTGATTGCAGCAGCATAATTGTTTTTCAGTTTTCATTATCCCACAGTGAACCGACTCTCTCCCTTTACTTTCAAACATTGAATATTTAGTTTCATCCACAATAGTAATTTTTATGAAAAAGCAGGAGCATTCAAGCATGAACTTTCAATGCTCTCAAAATTCATATGCTAAACAAAAGGAGAATTTACTCATCCTATAACAATTTGTTTGTCCTGCATACATCTTTTTTGCAGTGTGGTATAATAATCTTTCTCATAAATATTGTGTTTATGAGTTAGTAGATACAACTTCACAGAACACTTGAATGTAATAAGAACCAGTAAGAAATGTTAAGTCAAAAAGAGTTTTTTCATTATAGGATGAAAGAATGCAGAAGAAAAATTGATACTCTTTTTCATATTCATATAGAAACTACAGTAGAAATGATAAATCAAAACTGACCTACAGACAGAAGTATTAGAAGGTCAGGGAACTAAAGAATGTGCAGACACGGCAAAAATTCATTTGGGAATCACTTATTGCTATTTTTTTCTGTGATCGAGGGCTGGCCCTCAGATCTGCAATGCAGATCTCCAAAATCAGGAGTAAGACAGCTCCTTATGGCCATGCAGGAACTCTGCATTAATATTGTCAATTCATTTCCAGGTCTTCTTTTTTTTCCCTATAACACTAGCACAAAAATCTGTTCATCTCCTTTTCTTCTCAGTGCTTTAAAACACCTGAAAGAAGCAAGTCTTGAGCCCTCACGCAGTAGTGAATTTAAGCCACATTTGATCTGTTATTAAAGTTTCAAAAAAGAAAGATATAAAACTATGTTTTGCTTTGGTTTGTCACAGAGCAAACAAGAAGTAACCTACTCTCACTTTCTGTCCCTTTTATAGGGATATTTTATAATGGAGCATTTGGTCGCAGTTCTGCACAACATGGCTTTGGCACTTCCAAAACTTACTGCTACACATGAGCGATAAAATCTCCAGAAACTTATAAATTTGATTTAAATGATGTTTTCAGAACACACAGTGACACAAGACTGTTTTCTGTTGCAAAATCTAGAGGAAAAAAAAATCTCCATTTATTCAAGAGTTTTCTATAAATAGGCATGTACATTTTTTCATATTAAAGATGCTTTCAGCTATTCATGTGCATACAAAGGCACGGGACACTGAAGTATGTCCCATGCTTCAGGAAATTATAAGAGGGGACACCATCCAACCCACCTCGTCACACTGTGCTGCATGGCAAATATGGGATTTAGAATTCAGAATAACTTTGGCAGATGAAAAATAAATGTTTTGAGGAGGTGAGATGACCTGGAGTGAGGAAGCTGGGGATTTATTTCACTTGACTTCTCTTCTATGAAGTAGCACATATTCCGGAAATCTTTGACTATATGAAATTAGACAATTTTATCAAGAGCTGCTTTGGTCTAAATCTCTTTCTCTAGTTCTACCATGTGTTTGAACTTACGTTTGTTTCTCCCGTATACAGTTTGTTATGCTTCTTTTCCTTTTCCTGTTTGTTTTAGAAGCTGAATGTTATATAAAAAGGGATCTGAAGTCCAGCAGAACTTAAGTAGTGCCCCTGTGACCTTGATAAAGATCAAGGATAGAATTGACATAAAAGTGCTCAAAGGCAAGAGCAATAGAAATTGGAAGCATCCCATTAGAAAGGAAAAATAACCCCTGCATTCTTCAGAAATATCAGGGCTAAAGCTGATACGCTTTCCTACTCCCAAACATAAAAAGTAAGAATATCTGTACTGCAAACTACCTTTTAAAATGCATTTCTAATCCTACAGGAAAGCAGATTGCAAATTAAGTAAAGTTATCAGCTTGTGAGAAGAATCTAAGGCATCGAATGTACACTCTCATAAGCATCTTTATATATATATATATATATATATACATATGTATGTATATTTAAAGAAAAAAAAAGCAGACTGGAATAATGAAAAACACCCAGTGAAGATTCTCCCAGTTCCAGACATTCTCCCCTCCTACATGAAGAGCTTCCTTTACGGATCCTTCGCCTTTGCTCTGACAGCTTCATGAAGATCTCTGCGGACTTGAACCTGGACACCCCCAGGACAAGGCGGCTTTGAAAGGTTCCAGCTGATCCCATTCCTCTTGTTAGTCGCTATATTTTCCTTCTCTTCTGGGGACAAATAAAATGTTTCAGATGATCTTTCTCACCGCCAGACCAGCCAATGGGTGCCGTTATACTTATAACAGTAAAATATTTGAAAATGGTTACTCAGAAAAGTATGCAAGAAATTATCAGTACAACCGTGGATTTTGTTTAGATTACTGCATGAGGAAAAAACATGATAACAAGATATCCTAATTGACTGTATCCCATGGACTTTAAAAGTGTCAGAGCAATTTAGCCTTTAAAGAACTACATAAAATATTTTATCACATCTCTGCCTCAGTAACTTTAATAAACTACACAGCCTTCAGGGACCAGGCTCCTTATAAATTAACTGCCTTCAACTTGCTGCACAAGGGTCTTTATCTCTTGTCAGCTTAATTATGTGTTTAATTTTATTTTTAACATTTTTTAAAATGACCCACACCAAGAGAAGCCTAGATTGTTTAATTAAACAAATGAATATGGTTATATCTGCATGATCAAAGCACTAATTTGTCATACTAATGTTTTATACTGAGCCAATAGTTCCATTGTAGTGCTAATACATTAGTTTGGACTAAAGTTTATCAGCTCACCTTTCCAGCAATAATTTAAACTTTAACTTTGTTCCAACGCCCTCTTACAACTAATTGGCTGCAGCTTTTCCCCAGTGTCTCAACAGAAGCTAGACTCTAATAAGTTATTAAGCAATTACTAATGCATTTATTGCTTATGCATGTGTGTTCCAAATTTCCCCTCTACTACAGAAAGGCTTCAAATAGTGCCTGGTTAACAGCCCAACTGCAGGAGATATTTCCTTTGGCAGCAAAATCTCTGTTATAAGGATGGGTTTGGGGCAAAAAAGCAGTGGGTGTCACAGCCAACAGCTCGTGGGAGCCTCCACCATAGCCCAGTGTTGAGGTGCTCAACAAGAGCATCACCAGTAGCCAGGGCACTTCTAAAGCAGGGAGAGAGGCGAGCGATGACTAAAATCTCATGCTTTGGAAAATCCAAGGCTTTTTCAAAATATGGATTTGAAACTCAAATCACTGGAAGTCAAAAGTGCATATTTTGAAACCTTCAGCGACAGGGTAATACTGGGCAGTAGATGGCAAGAATACTTAGTGACCCGTGTTTGACTGATGGTGGCTGCTCTGTGCATATGATAAGCACTTTATATACACAGGAAGTTGCCAGTGAGCAATAACTTTCAAGAAAGCTACAAGAAGTAAAAAAAAACCTGAGAAGTACAATTGCAAGATCTTGTGGAATTTATGGTTTGCTTGGTTAATATGTCTGTCCGGCTGACTGATAGTTCCATTGTGGTAATAATACAATAGTTTAAAGTGAAGTTCAATTGCCCATCCTTCTAGAAATAATGTCGAATTTTCCCTTTGTTTTACAGTGCCCCTCAGACCAACAATAAATGACTGCCAGTTTTCCCAAACGCATTGCAGATTCTAATAAGTTATTAGCCAATTACTGATGTGCCATATGCATCCAGGCATATCAGACAGCACATTGAATTTAAAGACTCACTTACCCTTAATGGGAAAGTTTGAGAAACATTTCAGTTAGAATGTCTGAGTTTATACAACTTAGATGCTGGAATTTGCTTGCATGTGTTTTTCCCAAACACCTGAAGTACTCATGCTTTCTTTGTATAGATTGATGTGTAGTTATAATTTTATATACACACAGACAATCCAGTAGATATCTACCCCATATATATCAGGTAGGGATGAAAGAATTTGCAACACCACAGCTGGTAGAAAATGCTATAATATAATATAGATTTACTTTTACAAATCAAAAGTAGCAGATTCTCACGCTACCTGCTAAGTACATCATTATTTCAGGTTATGTGGCACACTACATTTACCTATCATGAAGGAACAGACATCTCATGCAATAGTTAGAAGTTTTCAGAAGTTAAATGTGTCATCAAGGATTTTGCTTCAGTTGAGAATGTCATTGTAGGTCAGTACCAGTCAAATGCCCATTTTATGTCTTCAGTGCCTTTCTTCTTTGCTGAAAGCTTGAGCAACAGCATACCTAAGGTTAATCCTAACATTTTAATTACTTCACAGCTGACAGCTATTTGTACTTTCAGTAATAAATTTTAGAGTCACTGGAAAGTAGATTGGTCTCTAATTTAAGAAAGCTTGCTCATGTTTTCCTCTGTGAAAGACAGACACTCATCAGATTAAAACTCTAGCCTGGAAGGAAACATGTTTTTCCTGATGCATATCCATTTCTGATGTTGTAAATCACATTCAAATTCCAATTTACCTGACCTCACTGTGGCAAGTGGCTAGAATAATCAGACTCACTTGCCAGTAGGATACGCAGAGATACAGTCCTGTACTCGCAGATATCAGTTGCTCTACGAACCAATTTGTCTTTTTTATTTATTTTTTGCTTCTGTATGTCCTGCTCTGATACAACTTCATACGAAGGTCACTGTTTTTGCAACCAAATTAAGTTTGTTTTCCCATCTTTCACCCCTCTCACTAGTCTGCCTAACCATGCACATTTATAAAATGCTCTATGATGCTAGTGTCTTCCTCATCTCAGGCTATAGTATCTATCACTTAAGACAAAAAGAAAATGAGTGTGACCACACACTAGGTCTTCTTAGAAGTTATTAGTACTAGGAGAGCTGGTGCTTTAAACAGAGAAAGTGACTCTAGCAGTGAGGACTGGGCAGTTTTAGCTTGTGACATAAAACTATGCATCAGTCGTCATTATTTCATACAAACTCCAGCAAATGAAAGGGAACTGAAAAGTGTGTCCCCGAGATACAAGTCATCTTAGGCCGTGACTCCAGCTACTGACCAACACACCTGAACTCCTCGTAGATCCCTTCTGTGCTACGAGTTGCCACTCAAGTTGGTAAAGGAAATGGTTTTAATTTTAAAATTCATTCACTGCAGTACCACCAGATTTGAACCTTACATGTGTTTCCACAGAGAAAACAGGAACACTCTTGCTGTTACAGATGATGGAAATGAGGAGATAATGCATTTAGCAACCATGCCAGTGGTTATTTTATTTCATGCATCATCTTCTGTTCACTCAGTTGGCAGATATGGTTTCACAGTCCTCTATAATTGTATCTGCGAGCGTTGCATAGATGAAAGTTCTTCCCAAGAGCATCTTTAGATACTTCTCATGTCCACTGCAGATCTGTTTCCCATTAGTTATTTCCTTACAGAATAATTTCTTCAGTAAACGCCTCTTATCCAGCTGTGGAAGGCAATCTCCTGATTTGGATGTGATAGGAAATGGTGCCACCCGTTCCCTTTCCAGCTCCTGGCTAGCCTGGCACCAAAACAAAGTGACTACGACCCTCAACAGGAGCTCAACGAACCCCGCTGCAGTGGTTGCTATAATGTCTCTTTCAATAATATTCTTGCACATTCCTCCTAGTTAACCAGAGAGGAACCTATCAAAAGGGTATTCCTATGAAAGGGGGAACAGAAGCAAAATAAGGCAGGCTATCCTGAATCAGATCCGTTCAGTGGCCAGGAAACTCAGATTTATCTATAAATAAATTTAGAATATTTTAAGAAATTCTTCAGATGCTTTGACAATGGGTATAAACCTGTGGTAGATTATAGATGTTATGGCAGATCCAATTATTCACTCTAAATAATTTTTGCACAAGATTTAGGCTTTTTTATTTAAATAAAATTATTTATGCCTTCCTTTTTTGTTATTTTATCCTAACTCTACAAATGATCAAATACTATTTATTTAACACTTAGTGATTTTACTACCACTTAGCAAGTGTATTCATAATACACTTCAGGCAATCAGTTGTATTAATAATAAAAAGTCCAATTTCTGTTGCTAAAAATATCCTGAAGCATCATGCATATACACAAACAGCAAGCAAGAGAAAGTAATTGCTGTAGATGCAGTGACAAACTGTTAAAATTTAGGCTTTACTAAAAAGTCTAATTTGATTTCTCAGTTATATTAAATCACCACAAACACACTAATTTACAGCTGGTGGTCTCATCTGTTTCTTCAGAGGCATGTTATTAAAGACATGAATAAAAGTCCAAAACAAAAATATGGAAATGCTATTGAAAGTTGAAATTTCAAATAGATATTTGTAAAACTTTATTTCTCCAACAAATAATTTGCACGATTGGAAATTCTGAAAGTATCTTTAATTATATTTGAGACAGAACCAGTTTCTTAAAACAAATGGTTTACTATTAATCTGTTAATTCTACAGTTTTTTACTGTTAGTATACACTGAAATTAGTTCTGCAAGAGGACCAATGCTCATCCACCTCCACCAACTTTTTATACTCATGCTGGGCTATTTTCCACATCACTTTTCATAGCTGCGTTTCTATTTATAAGATTAAGAACCAAAACCAAATGATCCCTCCTCTCCCTAGTGACGGGGGAAGGCAGAATATTAATATAAGGTCATTATATTTGCTCATCCATTCTGCTTCTTGTATCATAACTTTAACAAATGAATTCTTTAATCACAGTTTTCAGGTTGGTTCCCCTCTTCATTCACTATACCCAGTGGGCAGAGTAAAGATTCTGCCCAATGCTTCGATATTAGATTCTTTAATCACTGGGACTCCTTTTCTAATCTCAAGAGTAACATTCTGAAACTAAACCTATAGAAGCACTGGGTCTGCCATTAGAATAATTTGTAACATTTATTAAGGTTTTTTTTTAACTTAAAGATGAGAAAAACAAAACTGTTTAGAATCTACTCCTTTGAAGTGACTATAACTAGACCTGATGAAAAATCAGGAAAAATGGAAATATTTGGGGTACAATCTAACAAGCATCCAGGTTGGAAAATATAAATACACGTCAACACTTGCAAATCTACCCATCAGTTCCAGTACACCAGGGACAAGCAGTGGAGTCGGCTCCTCAATCCTCCAGGCAATTGGTGCTGCCAAGTGGCACCCTGCACTGCACTGACGTGAAACTATCAAGAACGTCCAACAGTTGGGCGCTGTCAAGTATTTTACTGAAATCTAAAGTCCTCAAGCAAGAAAGCCTAATAGGGTATGTATGAAAATCATGCAAAGTGTTACTAAGGATGTGACAAATCATACAATAGCAATAGCTTCAAAGCCCAGCAGCATGTGCCAATCTGTGCCCTGATTACTGATGAACGTTCAGAAACATTTCAGAGAGAAGCCCGGCTCTAGACAGGATTGGAAGTGATGTGTGTTAAGGGAGAGGTACGTTCATTTCCATAAGTGACTCTTCAGAGAGTTTTGATAATTCCCAGAGGGACCTCCCTCTAATGATTTAACAAAGTGATCAAGGATCAAGGCACCTCGAATTCATGAGCAGCATGACACTGCCTCCCTTTCATGTCTGACATCCTAAGGACAAAGAAACCATGAAAGGTTCACAGTGTAACAAAACCGAGAGTCATTAAAATACAGCACTGTAGTGGAAATGACAGCTCCCACAAAGGAGTTAGCACGAACACCAGCAAAAACTTCCCATAAAACAAACTCTTCTAGAAGAATTGCACTAACACCCTTGAGCATAAACTCAAGTGATTCCTTTCACACACACATGCCCTATATTCTTCTGACTCCGCTACTGTCAGGGCATATTAGTTGCATGATTACTCATATACATACCATATATATTCAATATGCTAGGTATGGCTGTGGGTATTCATTACTCATATATATTCAATATCCTAGAAGTGGGACATGCTGCATTAGGTGTGGTTTAGTATGAAGTTCCTGAAATCTTGCAAGAAGAAATCGTGTCTAAGATTCCCCACTACTAAAGAATTCTTCACATATTAAAAAAAAAAAAGAATAAAAAGCAATATACAAAAAGCACAGGCTGTTTGCTCATAAAAAGAAACCAACAGGACAAGAAGTCATTGCAAAAATAAAGTTGATGCTATATCAGAATACGGTGAACAAGTACAGACACAAGAGGGAGGAAAGAAACCAGACAGGAATGCTAAAGTCCATATGTTACCGTAAGAAAAATTCTTCCCAGAGCCCAGCATCTGGGATCTGCAGATGCCAGGTTTGCCTAATGAGCGGCCACAGCAGTTAGCAGCGCTGTGACAGGATGAAGGGCGATGGAAATGGACTGATACCTCAGTACAATCCACAGGAGCAAACTGCAGACCTACGTGGCAAGGCTGTTGCTAGAACAGAGAAAAAATACTCTCATCATATTGATTTTAAAAGAATGAAAGGACATTAAAAAAGCTTCACTACCAGACAGATGTTTATTAGTCCCATATAATGCAATCCAGGTTTGGTAGCAATGAACTATTGTGCATGATAATTAAATGTACATCTTTCTATGACTTATAGAACTAAATCCTAAGATCCTTACTCCAATCCCTATTAATTATCACTTACTCTTTTTTTTTTTTTTTTATGATTCCAATATTAAGTTTGCTCAAATTCTTTCTCAGATGGAAAAAAAAATCTCCTTATTCTTGAAAGTAGTTATGTTCATTTGACTGCTTAAATTGCATTGGTTGGTAAGAAAGTGAGAATACGTTCAGCAAGTGAGGATACATTTCCTTGAGGAACGGGAATTCTGGGAGCTCCTACTCCATCCATCCATGTATGTAAGTGCAATGCATACCAGATCTATACGCACCGAGCATATATAACTTGTTTGCAAACCAGGTAAATGCAGACTAATCCAGGTCCAGCTGGTCTATGGAAAACACGGACACTGCCTCCACCAGAAGCTCTTAGAGTGCAGTTTGCACTGCCCAAAGCTCTAAGATCCAAGAGGCATTTAATAAGGAAGCGAACCAAGAAATTGTACAGACTATGTGCAGTCTGTCTGCTGTTATGAATGCTTTTCAAAACAGTATTTGAAATGTAATCTTAAGGGAACCGGCATCAGTTCAATATACTCCACAGAACCTGAAAAAGCAAGTTTCATGCAAAATGCTGAATACTTTTTCAAGTAAAAATAACTGTTTAACATCATTAAACACTGAGTGCAGAAATGATGTTCATGTAAGCATTACAGAATTAGACCTGACACAGCAGATAACAAAATATATATTTAAATATAATTTAAATCATTTTTTCCCCAGGATGAGACCCTTGAACAGATCAAAAGAGTTTAGCTTCCGATATTTTATTATGTTAATAATGCTGCTATTTTTATTCCATCCGCTTGAAGAGAAACTTATATCTCGAACTGCCATCAGTACAGGTGAGAACTCTTCAGAGTGTTTACATCCAGAGTTGAACTTGCTCAAACACCTTTCGTATTCTGACATAGTATTTTGTTAAAGGTACTTCTCATGCCCTTAGACTTGCCTCCTTTTATCCTTTGTAGGACCTTGCACCATTCCTGAACAGAATTCTAGCTTGTCTTAGTGGACAAAATCCAAATCTCTATGAAAACAATGGAAGTTTTCTTTGTGTCCTTAATGACCTCTAGATAAAACCTATATTCCTTTTTGAATGCAGATATACTTGCAAGTCCTTGCTCTCTTTCCATTTCACTCCATCACTGTCTTTTCTCCAAAATTAATGGGAATAGCTTGCCAAATTCACTGATCTAATAAAAATGTTAGACTTGGAAGGCATTGTGAAAATAGGCATATTTCTAATGTTTTGCCATTTGATAGGATAAGCACAAACCCATAACATCAAACACAAACCAATTTTCAGTGAAAAGCATTTTGGTAACCCACATCTAAAATTTGATTACTATATTTGGTATATTGACTCAGCAATGAAAATAATGTCTATATTATTTTTAAACTTCCAAGCAGGAGTACCGTAGAGATACACACAAGTTCATGACTGCCTAGTTTTCCGTGTCTGTTTTAAATTATGACATATATTATTTAAGGAGAGTTACCACAGCTCTAATTGCAAATAAAAACAGGGTGTATCTTTGAAAAGTGCCCCTGTGAGACATTACAACTAAACCAAGTACTATAGGAAAAGCACATAAAAGCTGATGGATTAAAAGAAAAGCCCAGTGACAGATTTCATGGTCTGTTCACTCAATATTGCATTTCTGAGGAAAGCGCTCTTAGATCCGTTTTCTCAACTAGAAATAGGAATCCTTGTTGTTATTTACCTGCATTTAGAAACATCTAATAGGGACTATGGCCTCACTATGGTAGATGCCGTGCAAATGCAGAAAGAGACTTTCCCAATTACAAAGGACAGATAACCTGAACGTTGTAGACAAGCTGTGCTCACGTTTGTTATCTTTATTTCACATTTTTCAGTTCAGACACTCCTTGTCTGATACCAGCTACTCCCGGTGTTTCAGTGAAGTACCAGAACAGCCAACACTGACCCGCTGCGTGTGACCCCACTAAAGCTCAGTTTCCTCTGGGAAATGAATATTTTTTGTCTCCAGTTTAGGTCAGGCAATGACCCACAAACATTGCAAACACCACGAATATTTTCTTCCCAACATTTCAGAAATGGATGTTAGAGGACATTTTTATGCGTAAGAATGGAAGTTACAGCAGTTGCAATACGCTGCACTAGATTTAGGGTTAAATTGCTACTTTGCACAAGCTACGATTAGCATTAAACACAATTAAATAAATAAAGGATGATCAGTGGTAACAAATTGGGACTAGACTTGATTTCTTATGCAGGCACTGCAGCATGATAGAAAAATCTACTTCAGACTCCACACTTTTGCTTTATCTAAAGGGTATACAAATGGTAAAGACAATGTTTTAGCCTGGTAAACTCATTTCTTGTCTTTTTATGAGCTTTAAAGCTCATAAACTTCCAGAATGCATGATGGAGGATGAAATGTCCTCAATGCATCTCCCATCTACTGCGACTAACTGGTGACTTTTTGTCATCTTTCCTAGCTGTCTGTTACTTATAAAGCATAAAACTATAATTAGTATATCACTCAGGACTCAACGGTATGTTCTTTATGTTCATGTGATTTATCTCTAATTTGTCAAAGCTCCTGTCAAACTGCCTATCGCTACATGGTGCCTTATTCTAGGTCTGTCCATTGATATGAAAGTCTTGAAACCAGGCAGATGGTTTTGTAAAGTAAAGACTGTTTTGCCTCCAGCAAGAAGCTTGTAGATTAAAAGAAAGGTTAATACAAAAATAATTCAAGGTAAAGATAAAAATTTGACAGATGTGTGCAGTTCTTTCACCAATTCCTTTTTCCATCATGTCACAATAGCATTTATATATTCTAGATCATACCTACGTGAAACTGTAAGTCCTCATGGGACTGAGGATCTGAAATTAATTTCTAATCAGCAAAAAATACCCGGGAACATTGCTAGCCTGAATCCCCTCAGCCCATAGGCCAGGAATAACCACAGCAGTTCTGCTCTGAAAGTCATTTGTGCAGATATTGTAGAGATTCATGATATGGATTATCTGGTTCCACAATATCACATTGCATTTATGTGGAATGTCAGTGTAGGCTTGTGAAATGATCTTTAAAAGGCAAATTAATTTTTAGAAAAATGTTATCTTCTGAAGGAATGGAATCAAGATGGTGCAGGCAAAATTACAATGTCTCCTGTTGTAAAAAGGTGCAGTGAATACAGAAACAATTTTTTTTCATCAGAATTCCCTCCTTTTTATATTAAAAGGTGGTATATAACTAATTAAAAAAACAAAAAAGGAAAAATCTTACAAAATGTCTCGTGTCTAGCTAGGTGGTAGTTGCTCCAAAAACAAAGAATTTGTCTACTTCTTAAACACAGCCTGTGTCTTAAACCCAGCCTTCTCCATGGTGTTTTGGCATTAGTTTAGAGATGTTTTATATCTATAGTTCTATTTTAGAATTTTCTCAAATAAACCAAACAACACTTCAAAACAAGATAATTTGTGACATATGTTCCTTGTGATTACGCCTGAGTTTTAGCTAAAACAACCTTAACACGCTAAAAACTAAGTTTTTGATAGTGCTTTCCTTAGTTCCATCTCGACTTCTGCACCGCATTGCCTCTGGATAAGGAGATGCCCTTGGGGAAGGGGCTCACAGCAGTACCCCGTCCCGGCTGCTCCAGCACCACAGCAGCTCGTGTTGAAACTCCCCGCGTGTCCCCGCTGCTCCCGTGTTGCTGCTGCTGGCGGGAGAGCAGCACAAGGCAACCCACTCCCCGCTGTGAGGTACCAATTCGAGGGCATCCAACAGAACTCACTTCCAGTTTATTTCAAGGCACATAAGATCTTAAGCGTAAAATCAAGCACAGCTACGCAAAGAGGTCCATGCAAAGGAGCTTAAGCCCTAGATTCACAAGTGATAGATTTTTGCTGGAGGGAATTTTGTGCATTGCCCTTTCTAATGCTGAAAAAGGAAGGGACTAGCCCCCTTCCACATCACCGCCTTGGAAAGATGTGTAAGCATCCTCCTCTGCTCCTGTCCTGCCTTTCTGAGCGTGACAATTATTTGCTTGCAATGAGCGTCCCCCTGCTTGACCTAGCTTCAGCCACACAATGTCATACCAGTGCTAGGTGACATCCTTAGCTCAGATTTTGGGAAGAGGTGCTTCCATCCTAGGCTAGAAGGAAGACTTGGAACTCCAGTGTTCTCAGGGGTTGTTTCTGCACTCAGGCATATCTAATGGTAGCTATTCTGAACCAGTCAACATCTGCTTTGGCACTTTTATCTCATTTATATCAGCCATTTATGTTGTCCACCACTCTGGTTTTTGCCTGTTGTCACTTTACAGAACATAATTCAATTTGGCTTTTAGAAATATTACTTCAATACAGACTATGGGTGAACGCGTGCAATCAGCGATCTCACCGGGCTGCAACGCCAAGGCTCAACGCGACAGAGCCGCGACTTTAAGAACGCTGCCCGTGCTAACCTTAGCTTTCCCTTTCAGCATGACTTCTAATTTGATCAAACCCTGCAAGTATCTAGCGCGAAGCAGATGGTGTGTGTTTGGGAAAGTTTAAAAAGGGAGCATAATGCACTCCCTTTGGCGGGCGCCTCTGAAACGCATCTGTTCTCCCTGCAGCGAGGCGCTTCTCCGGGCTGCGGGCGGGCGGCCTCCGCGCGCAGTGTGCGGCCGCAGCACGCCCGGCCCGCTGGAGCGCGGCCAGCACGAAGGAGGTGGTTTTTGGTAAAGGACAAACGGCGACAAGATTGGGACGAGACTTTCAGAAGAGGAACGTTTCTGCGGCGACCTTGGGATGAGGAGACTCTCACGGTATTTTGTCTGAAGTGCAAACTGCACTAGGTTTTAACTGAGGGGTAAGCAACCCGTGGCTTGAGCATCAACAGCAGTGGACAGCAGGAACAGGCAGGCCGAGCAGCCAGCGGTGTTAACAGCTCCCACCAAGTGACTCCCACCAAGGAATGACACGGGACATCAGGCTGATGTGCAACGCCAAGTTGAGCACCTCCCCAAACCCATAACCATATAACTTCTGCTTTGGAGAAGGAAAACACAACTGGGTACCCCACCTCCAGAAAGATGATGCTCTCAGTTAAAAAAACTAGAGTATTGCTTTATTATTTCTTAGCTCAAAACATAATGATTCTGAGGAAGAGGATCAGGTGATTCAATGGGTTAAGTCCACCTGACACGGTTTTCATTTCCTTTTCATCATTAATCACACAAAAACTGTTTTAAAATTAACCCCCTCATGCACTAACAGCACAATGTAATATCAGAATTTGCTCCAAGAAGCCAACAGAAACAAAATATTTTGTGGGCATGGTCAGGATGATGGATCTGCACGTAAAGACTATGGTTTAGTGAAATGACTAGCCAAGAGTGCTAAGAATATTTCATCAATAATCACCATTAGAAACCTCGTGAGGCGCAAGCAGGTCTCTGATTATCCAGTCCCAGTGCTCGCTGCACGGACATTGGTTTTATGGGGAAACCATAACTGTGACTGGCAGTNTAGAAACCTTGTGAGGCGCAAGCAGGTCCAGCCGATCATCCAGTCCCAGTGCTCGCTGCACGGACATCGGCTTTATGGGGAAACCATAACTGTGACTGGCAGTTGCCTCCTTGAGAAATGATATAGAGATCAGGAAACAGATTTCAAAGTCCAAGGCGGAATAAGAGACTAGCAAAAACACCAAGTTAATCGTGTGTCTGCATCTAGACTCCTGGTTCCTCCTCCTACGCAACCTCCCTCCCCAGAAAAATAAAATACCAGAGCTTTACTAATTGTGCAAGGAATTTGTTCAGAATAAGGATTCATCTATTTTTTTCTCTTCTCTCTATTTTTTTGGGCTTAGAGGGTTTGAGTTTTTGGTTGGTTGGTTGTTTTGTTGTTTTTTTTAAATCCACAACTGACTATCAGTTAAACAAGACAAGATTTACACATCTGCGAGCAAATTCTTGTACTGCTACTGAAAAATACTGAAAACTAATTCAAGCAATTTCTTTGCACCTTACCCTAAAAATACTACTTCAAAAAAATGACTCATTACAGTGATATTGCAAATATGAGATTGTATTTTTGAACTCTGCTACTCCCAGTAACTTATTTTGGTTTCTGACATTTTAAATCACTTTTCATTTTCTCGCATTTCTACCCAAGGTAGACAAACTTAAAGCCAAATCTCAGAAGCACTTCAGAGTGGTAATAATCTTCTGAAATGACCTCTTAGTTACAATACTCCCCAAATACCATTTTTCAAAAGTCAGTTTTTAAAGTAATATAAAAATTTAATTAAAGTTAATTAAGTGCTTGAAGACTGTCAGATTAAGACAGAAAATACAGTCAACTAAAAAATGTATCTTAGACTGAAGAGTTCAAAAAAATTAAGACAAGGAGAAACGCTCCATTGTGAAAATGCAGAGAAAGAGGGAAAATATATTTCCTTATTTAGTAACTCCAATTCTTATCTTCCTCCTCAATTTGCAGGATAAAGGGAGAGCCATGAAATGCACAGCTTTAAGTTGGGTATTTAACATATTAAATCAATCTTTGAGGAAAGCAGTTGAATGTTCTACAAATATTGTTTCATTAATTTGAATGATTAAGCATTCTATATTATCATTCTCTAAAAGCATAAAGTAATTAAAAAGTAATAGGGTCTACTAGAAAATGGAATTCTGCACTACATCCTGTAAACCCCAGGCTCACTTGTTATAAATACTTAAAGAGAAAAAAATAAATTTTATTATTTAAAGGCAAATAAAACCATGCTTCTCTCTCAAAATGGGAAGTCCCAAAGGCTTCATATTCTAAATTCTTTCTTCTAAAAGACCTTTCCAATTTATTTTCAAAATAGAAATCAGCAGGACAAAGGACTAAAGGTTCCCCATGGATCGGAAGCACGGGAACAGGCGTCCCTTCCTCCGTACCCGGGCTTCTTGGACTACAAAATTGTGTAGTACGTGGCTGGGGCTGGGAGGAATCCACTTAGCTAACATGGCACTGCCCGTGACCCTGTGGTCAGAAAGAGAAAAAAAATAATAAAAAAAGGCAAAATGCATCCAACACTTCTAGCTATCTGTGTTCACCTGCAAGAATGGCAGGATTTTATCAAAGGAGAATACGCAGTTAAGAACACATGAGTCATGGAAAGCTAACAGGACCCTGCACAGTCGATGGCCCACGCTGGCACCCATGTCCCTGCCTGATGCACAGAGACCGTGTGTCCTGGGAGAAAAACCCTGGGACATTTCCACGCTGTCCATGGTACTTGCTGGGCCCACGCTGACAAATAAGCAAGGGTCCAATCTCTAAACATTTACTCAACAAAATTAAAACTTAATATCTGTTTGGAGCTTTGGTCTAATGCTTTTCTACTTCAAAAATGTTTCAACTAGCTCCTGCATCAACACAATTGCATGCAGTGGGAAACCTTACTGCAATTACCAACCACCAACCCCAGTATGCCTCACATCAAGGCACAATTGTAAAGACACATGTTCTTGCACCCACCCAGTGGTCATGGATTGATTTCATTAGGATTGTACAAGCAAGAGCTGCAGAGCATGATCTCCACATGGGCACTGGCTTACACCTTCATCTGAAGTGAAGAACAAACCAGAATTGTACTTGCTGATTAAGGATCCTATGCAACCCCGAAAATAAAGACCTAATATACCATAGTGGTAAGACTCCATCATTAGAAACAACATCAGCATAAAATGAGAGGCTGATAAACATGAGTTTTCCGAGGAATACCACAATGAAATTAATACAGCTTTGCTGTTTCATCAGAGCCACTTTCAAACATTTATGGTTTGCTTGCCACAAAGGAGGTTTGCTTGCCACAGTGAGCTTGTAAGTGACTAAATCATCGGATCTGGTAGTGTAAAATCAAGTACATAATCTATCAGGAAATGCTGTGCCTCCAGTCAAACCCAGCAGAGGAGAACAGCAGTCGCGCTCTATTCACAGCTCAAGATATTTATCAATAACTTCAGGGATGTGACGGATGCTCAGTGAATGACGCAAACAAAACTTAGTTCACTATTCTCAAAGTCTCAAGAAATGTATTTGTAGCTGTGGTTTTACTGGTAATATAGCAAACGGCTTAATCTGTAAAAAATGCTTTTCCTTCAAACAGTAATATATAAGTGCAATCTGAACATATTTTGCTTTTACTTTAGAGATGTAATAGCAAGCCATGTATAAAATTTGTTTCTCTCTACCATACTTCTATCAGCTAAAAGAAGGTTAGATTTGACTTCCGCTAACATCTGGCACAAAAACAAATACAAGATGTAAAATGCTCAACTCCGTGCATAACAATACCCAAAAACTCAAGGAAGCAGAGATATTTCACATGAAAACACATTCACATTTAAAATGTGAAATCATCTACAGCACATGCTAAACCCTTGAACATTATGGATAATTACATGCTGATTATTAATTGATTATTACTTTGGATCCTTTCCTACACACATGCCTAATAATGACTCTGGCATTAAAACCAGAGCTAAAACCAACTAAACAGTTGTTCGATAAAAATATCCCACTCTGTGTTTGATTACCCAGGAGAGTAGAGGAAGACGCATTTTTGGCCATATCCACACCCATTTCTCAATAATATATAAATGGCCTATAGGTGCTCCAGCACTGTAGGTGTCAGCCCCCCAGGACCTACGGTACTCCTAATGGAAACCATAACATATCTCAAAATATGATGATCGACAACCTCTTGAATCTCCCTTCTCTTATAAAAGAGCAAGAGCATCATGTATACTGTTGCTTTAGTTGTTGTGGGCTTTTTTTAATTTAATTTTTTTTTTGCATTAAGTCTTCCTTTAAAATACAGCTTTTCTATTTCTTGCACATTGGAGATGAGTCATATCTACACTGCAGTCAGCACTAAAATGCTGGTTCTTGAACCTATGTCTATAAACATATGGTCAGGTTATTAGAGATTTCAAGCACAAATAAAAGAAAAACACCATAAGGCACTCTAGCTTCGTCCATTAACAACTGGTCAGATAATCAATGTCTGAAATATACTGGAAGCATGAATTATTTAAGGGTGCAATGAAGTCAGCTCTGCTTATGCATTCCCTCCTAACAGTATAAAATTGTTGTCTGAAATCTCATGGCTCATCACGGAGCTCCTACATGTTCTGTTCCCAGGGAATCTTTTGCCGTTTGAAATTAATTCTAATTTTAGGGAGACACTGAAACTAAAGACAAGCTAAAATGCTAAGAACCCTGCATACCTTCTTTTTCAGTCCTTTTAAGTGCATATGTTATTGCCCACACACATCTAGCATATAATTGTTGGCAGTGACGGTTTTTGGCTGGCACATTCTTTAGTGGTTGAAGGTTTCTGCGTTGCTAAAATGAAACGGTACAGCCGCTTCAGAGAAAGAATAGGGGGTGGAAAAAGTTCATATTGACATACTGCATTTTCCCAATTAAGTTAAATATCATCACACTTAGAGAATGCTTTTCCGAGAGGTTTGCTCTGTACCTTTGCTACAGGATGTTGGCAGTTTGTTGGCATTTGGCAGTCCGTTTTACCAAAGATAAGGCTAAGGGACAAAAAAAGTGAGCCCACGCCAGTTCTGTCTGTCAGACTTGCAGGTGCCCAAGGGCAAATCCCCTCGTTGAAGATTTTCAGAGCTAGAGCGGCTCAGCTGCCTCCTTGCCACTGCTGTGGATACTCGGTATTCCCTAGTAATTTCAGGGGCACCTGGAACAGCAAGGGATAGGGCCCACGTAAAAGCCCGCTTCTGTTTCTCATCATTTACACGCTTAAAATCCTTTGATTAGCCAAAGGATAGATAAAACTTGGAGAGCGTCTCTGAATTTCCACATCATCCTGCCAATATGCCTCAGGCCTAATCTGGAAAGACTGCTTGAAGATGTCAGAGGGAAGTTCGTCCTCCTGCTCACTGAGGCTGCCAGAAAAAGAATGCGACTGTGACAGGTTTTGTTTTTTGTTGTTGTTTTTCTGAATATGAATACCATCAGCTCCCTTCACACAGACTCCCAAACAACCATCAGATGATAATGAATTTCTGTCAATACAGACTCGAGCCAAATTTGAACTGGCAAGCTACAAATGAAAGACTATGTATCTGCTACCTATCACCTGGGCTATCCATCCCTTCTTGCTCACAGTTACTCTTAATTTACAAATAAACTGTCATTCAAAGTCAGAGATTAAAATTAGTTGAGGGGAAAAAAAAAGACAGAACACTGTTTAAATATATGCCTCAAGCTTGATTTTAGGGTAGAAATAAAAAGCAAAGCCATGAAGTGGGAAGGACATATACTGGGAAAGCTGTAAGTGCTCTCTGTGAAGTGTGAAGCCCAATTCAATTTGCGGGCATCATTTTGCCTTCCTGTCCCAGGCCCACGTTGTCATTGAAGTGGGACACTGGAGATGGGCCTACCCTTTGTGTAAGTTAAAAACATTTCCCAGATTAGAATTCACCAAGTTGAGAGTCCCACACACATCACAGATATGATCCATCACCTCTGCAAACTCATAAGAAACAGACGCAAAAACCAAAAGGATTCAAAAAAATCGGCAGACAGTTTGAGATCTACTGCACTTTCTGTTTTCCTATATAAGATGGGAATCTTATCACAGGGAGCTGAGATAGAGGTAATGTCAGGTCCACTGTATTTTACTCAAATAAACTCTCCAAGAAACCAAACCAGGACTGATGGATTAATTTGTTTTCTCCTGAGTGGTCTGGCTCCTCCTACAGGCTATAAATTGTTTTTCAGCATTGCCCAACACACAGAAGACCTTTATAGAGGTGCAATTAAGAAATAACTGAAATTAAAATGCTCGCTAATTTCATAAAAAAAAATCAGTTTACATTGTACTCAAAAACTCATTCGACTATTGAGGGGAAATGACTATTCAATGTACACTAAATGTCTAGTTTACTCTGTTGTGTAGAATAAAATACTTTGAAAGACTAGGAAATGTGTAGATGGGGAATGGTTGTAGGCTTGATGGATACCTCACAGCATCAAATTACAGGAGCATGGAAGCATACCTGGTTGAAACAACCATTAGCAAACTCATGGCTGAACTCTGCACGTTCTCCCTGGTAAACTCCATGTCTTCCACAACGCCATAAAATTCAGTAGAATACTAGCCCTACTACAGTCACTGAGAGCATTAAATACAGGAAGGCACATGACTAGACAAATGTAACAGGTAGGTGAATCACATTTTAAAATGTAAAATTCTTTATTTACATGTGGGGAAGCCACATGTGCTAGTCCCAATGACCAAGAAGAGGAAATAGCCTACTGATATTTATTTACTTTATGTGCCCATTTTTTTCAAGGCTCCAGCTCTAAGGCGGCAGCTTCCAAGCCACTGCTAGCAAAACCGAGCACACACTGCTTGGTCTAAATTGAAAGATTTCTTAACCTGAATTCTCTTGACTTCATCAGTAGGATTTATTCCTGCTGGGTCACTCAATCTCTACCTTCAGTAGGATAAATTCTGTAGCTATAATCCAGCCTCTTGCTATATGGGGTCACCCGTAGCACAGAATCAGTTGGATCAACCTGGGATCTCCACGGGATTCTGAGAACCTCAACCCAGCGACAATAACCCACTGGGATACATACAGTCCACCAGATGAGGTTGAACATAAAAATGAGTTGAAAAACAGTTCAAGAACTTCAAAAACTCATAAAATATAAAATAATAAAAATATTCAACTCAATCTTATGTTTTAATGCAACAGGAAAACAGGAAAATTAATAATTCAGTGTTCATCATTAAACTAAATGTCAGAAATGTATCTGGAGTTCGGTATCAGTTAATCATACTCCATGATTAACTACAGCGGTTTTCAAGAATTCTATCAAAGTGTTTTTCTTTCAATAATTGCAAAAATTTCATCCGTAGGTGAAGACCTCTGTTTTCTATGCCACTGACAGCACAATAGTTATTGAGCATAAGGGCTATTTAATGTGCAGTTTACAAAACATATTAGGATTTCATATTCCTTTATGTTAATTACTAATGGAATGCAATTAACTGATTCTCATATGAACTGCGATACCAGATATAATGAGCCTGATTCCTTTCTCTCTCAATGTGGCATAAATTAGCAGTAACTTCATTAATGTCAATAATATTACATTGTATAAAAAGGATGAATGGATGAAAATAGAGAAGAGTTAGGACAACCTAATATTAGAGCAACACATTGCAGCAATGTGGCAAGCCAAGGAATAAGAAGATATTTTATTGGAAAAATATATTTAAAAAATTTGCTACAAAAAAAGTGTTCAAAACTATACTCATTAGCCTCCTAAAAGCTTGCTAAACCCTAAACCAGCTAGAAATATGCTGTTTAGTGAATGCTACCTAACATGTTGGCAAGCCACTAATAAAAGGCTGCATTAGTACAGAATTGAATGCTCCAAATTTCACAATTAATGTATTAACTTTTCTCCTTCCATATTAGTTTAAAATTTCACCTTAAATTGCCACTCTAAAGCGGCAATTGCTTGAATTTTGTGAAGATGCAAATACTTTTGCACCTATTACAAGCATCTAAAATACAAGTTTCACAGACTCTCCAAATACAGTCTTAGAGATATGCCATATAACTGCAAAGAATGAAATTAGTTTTACTTAAAAGTAATAAGACTTGTGTGACTTTGAAGGTCACAGGTGAAACACTGAACAGAAATAAAGAAATACATAACCACCTGCAGGAGGCTGGAGTTTGGCATTTACATGGTTAAGGGCTCCATGTGTTAATAAGATGTCTGCAATTCCGAAGATCTCTATTTATCAAGATCCAAACTGTACAGCGTGGTTGGAGGAGAATAAAAGTGCATGAGAAGAACAAGAAGCACCATCCCCCTCCGGATACACACCGCTGATTCTTTTGCACCTACCAAGTAGAAGGACTTGACAAGATATATTTGTTTTTCAGTTAATATTCATAAAAGGTGTGAATAAGATTCAGAACTTTTTAGTACAAAGCAAATCCAAACAAAAGGAATACTCAAATTAAAACTCTTTCATTTTTTCAAGACACAGCAGCCTTTTCTAAGCTTTATTAGAAAATTATCATGCCAGCTGTCTCTTTTCCCTGACTGTTATTCACACAATATGCCTCTCTCTTGTTTCTTTTCAGCTTTGTACATGTATAATAATGAGTTTTCTAGAATGGAAAACCCAGTGGAATATTAAAATTGCAAAGAGCAGCTCTTCGAGTTAATTTCACCAAAGTGCATCACAACATAATACAATGTTGTAAGAATGAATTTCTAATAGGAATTCATTCATGGAAAAATTAATTAAAGAGAATGTTATTGCTAATACAGTTTTTCATATATGTACTGTTAGGTACTGGCAATAGTAGAAGTTAAACATTTATGAAACTGAAGTGTTCATGACATACTTTCCGGCCTCTATCAGGAACGATATCTTTCCATGGTACCACAGCAAATATTGACTTAAGAAATGTAGAGTAATTCTGATTCTGTTGAAGTACAAAGCATGGTGGAGGTTACCCCCCCACACACACAGTTACATATTACCGAATTATAAATAGAAAAAATCTGCCAAGCTTTCGCCAAAATGAGAATTACTAAAGCAATCAACCTTTTCATAATGACATCCACTATATAAAAAAAAAAGAGGAAATACAGTGGCATTTCCTAATGAACTTAGAGGAGACACAGCCAACACATAGGAGGGTTAGGAGGTCATATTTAAAGAACCAGAAAATCTCAAGGAACAAGTAACAGAGGAAGGATGAATTCAACAGAGCAGAAGCTGTGTAGAGACCAAGAGCAAATTTTACTAAGTCAGAAAGAAAATCCTATCTGGATTATTGTGTACAAAAACGAATTGGAGCAGATGCAGAGAAGTATGTTAATATAACTAGGGAAGGAGATGCTACCAAATAGAGGGAACCTGTAAGAAACGGCTTACTTGGAAGAGAGAAAAAATAGGTTGAAAACAGAAATGGTGGATCTTTACTGACAAATATAAATCAAGGGAAAAAGAAAATACAGGTCATTGCTGGAACAGAAACAAAAGACCATTAACAAAACCAAACAAAATCAGCCGTGAATAAATTTAGCCTGGAAATTAGAGGTTTTTTAACCACCAGAAAATCGAAGCACAGAAACAGTATCCCAAGAATACTCATGGTAGCAAAAAATGCCTTCTCTTTTGATTTGGAGTGCAGCTGATTTGTGAAAAGAGTATGTGAAATAGCTGTCTATGAAAGAAGGGGACGAGGCAATATGTTTCAGGAGATTCCTTCCAATCCCAAATTCCTAAATTCATATTCAGCTATGCAAATTATGCTCACGCTGTGTCAAACGGCAGACTTGCACATCTCTCTCCTTCTCATAAATATAAAATGCTTTTCTGGCTACTACTTTTCCTGTAGTTTCCTTGTTTTTCTGCATATTTCAATTATGATCTCGAATGCTTATTATTCTTTTCTTAAAAGGACCAAATTTGCAGATTCATTTGCTTAAACCTTTGTTCATGAAACCACTTTGACAGCTGTGCTCAGTACTCACTGCTCCTATTCCCTGCAGTGCTGCAACAGCACAACTAGAGAAGGTCCCAGAACAAGGAATTTTTACTCTGGTGCCAAGGAATTCTTCACGGAAATTAGGGGAAGCTGCACCCGAGACCTTACCTAGCACATTAAAACTCTTGACATATCCTTGTAAATATAACTAAGTCAACTGAAGTTATAACTCAATGCTTTTTTTCTAGATGAATATACCCAGATTTAACTTTCTCGTGATTTTAAATGTAAGATTCAAATATTTAGCTACATTCAGAGGAGCAAGGAGCTCACACAGCGATCAGATGGAAAGAGGATCGACTCAGATTACTGCAGAGACAGAGACTGATAAACAATTTGCTGGCAAGTCGCTTCTCCCCACTCTGCTGCCTGTTTTTTCACTATGTAAAGTTGGGTTCAGAATATCTGATAAATAGAGGAGAAAGTCAAATAATGGATATATTTTCATGGAATATATTAGAGATTGCAATTCATTCACATGTCAGCATTATTTAAATCTGTGAGAAATGAAAGCAATCTGAAAAAGTTCACTGTGCACCAAGATACATATTTAAAAGCAAGTTTTACAGATATGTATATCAGCCCATACAGGGTTTTTGTAGCTTTTACTTTTATTTCAAGGCCTATAGGCATGTTCTTTTTATATATTGTCGAAACATGAAATTGCTGCTCCCTTGGGAAGAATGACTTGTGCTCTGAGCTGACTTTTTATCAATCATGTTAATTTGGAAATAAGCTATTGGTTTGACTTTTTATTCATCATAGTCAAAAGTGGATTGTGTGAGCCCTGTCCCATTTGCCCTTAATTAACAACCATTGAATCCCCATATTAATTAGCAAAGCTGTTAGATATTTTACATCACTCTTCGCTATAGTGGATAATTAAAAGTCCCATTAATAAAACTCTCATACTCATAATTTGTATAAACCTATTATGAAACAATAAACCTCATTACACTATAGCTTTTTACATGCTTGTTTATTGATATGATATTGCCTTCATTTAAAAATAATTCACCACTTTATAAAGGTTTTAAAGCAGTGGATTTAGTGTAATTCATCCGCTATAAGAAACTTCACTGAGACAACAGACCTAAACATTTCCCGAACCAGCCCTGGAAATAATTGCCACTGTTGGAAGTGAACAGCATCTGGTTGAAGTGTGGGGTTTTTTTTCACATACATTTGCAAAACCTTCGTTTTTATTTATAACGCAGAACAAAAGCCTGATTGATTCCTGCTTGTGCACAGGAGATGCATTCGAGAAGACAGCAACTTTAAATGACAGCTACAGCTTAATTGGCATCATGCAAGGGAAGCTGTCCTGCCGGAGCACTGAACCATCCGTTCCCCAAGGCATCCTGGCCTCGCCGTGTCCCCAGTCAGCAGCACTTTAGCGTTTGCAGATAAAGCGCCTCAGGGCCCTTTACTGGAGGATCTACTCCAAGGACCTCCAAATCCATGAGGTCCAATGGCTTAAAACTTTCTGTCACAATCTTTGGCACAAAGTAAATAGAGATTTAAGTTCGTAAAAATTTGGGTAGGTGATAGTTATCAGGTGTGTCCAGTTGACGGTGACAAGATATTAAATATTGACATACATTTGACTTAATCCTGCTCGCCCTCTACCCACAACATATTTTTTGAAAATCAATCACAAAACCACTGTGTTATTCATGAGAATTAACTCAATTTGACAAACTTCAAACTTCCCCATGTAGGTAAGGTTTAATCCAGGTAGGTTAAAAAGTAACTGATAGGAATATAATTTGTAAGGAAAACTGCAGTTCTCAAATTGCATTGGGAATAACAAATGCTAAATACAACCTCTGGACAAGAAGCATCACACTTATTTTCAGACACTTGCTTCTAAACTTTCTTCAAAGGCAATGTTTATCTACTCATTTAATCCTACTTCCTTTGTTTTTAACCTAATTTTTTATAGAACCTTAGTCATCAGTTTGAGGGGGCTCCAAGATTTTCTGTGAAATTTGCTACTACGACACCTTTTGGCAATATTTAATGCAATTGTTTTTCAATTCCAATCAGTGCAACAACAGAGTGCTCACAGCCCACAAAGATGGCAATGCCTTGTCCATCATTTGTTTTTATTCTGGATCACAGTCTAAAGCATATAAGCAAAAAATTGTTTTTTTTTTTCAATGTTTTCAAAATACGAGGGTAAAAGGCACACACCCAAGATTTTGAAATCCCCTGAAATAATTTGACAGAATCACTACCTGTAGATTGAACCTATTTTAACATTTTTAATTATTTGAGTTTTTAACCTTTCCTTAACGGTAAATTACACTTTTCCTCTGACACAAGCACTTCTGATGATGGTGACAGACATCCCTAGGGTGCATCTAATACCAACACCCCAAGTCAAGCTATTCCCCAGGTAACAAATATACTGTCCTGCTACACTGCTCATTAGTATTTCAGCTTTACAGTGTTACATTCCCAATTTACACTGTGGCTAAAATGTTCCTTGTCTTCTCAGAAAACATAGTTAAAGGCTGTTTTTCAAAGACAGAGAAGAGAAGAGGGACTACAGGAAGGACAGTTGCCACCCGAGAAAGCTCTGATTTAAAAACAAAAGAGAAGAAAAAGAGCAAACTCTCAGCGAGACCATAGGTTTCATTTTTCATCACTAAGGAACTCATCTTCCCTTGGAGATGAACTCAAAGAATATGGTAGGGTTTTCAGTTAAAGTTGGTTGAATCATTCCAGCTGTCACTAGAACTTCTCCAAGGACCAATGGAAATACTAAGAAAAATCCTATGCCTTCAGAAGTATTTATAAAAAAAATCTGTATTAAAACAAGAAGCAACTACTACTTTGGTTTGAAACAAAATGCAATGACATTTCATGCCAGCCCTGAGGAAAAAAAAAATCTAGGATGACATTCAAGAAGTCATCACTTTCTCATTGAAGAAATTTACTTAAATTTCAAGTTTAAAGTTAAATCTAATTCTGTAACCCTGTTTAATTAAGTAATCCTTAGCTCTTTTCACTGAGGATTTGTTATTCCCTGCTGCATTCTCACTAGAAATGGTTAGATTTGCTGAGTTTAATTTTTATCACAGTTCTCTGTCTTTCTACCTTTGTCATGTACTCCCAGGCAAAAACCACCTGTTAAAGAGCCCTACAAGCTTTCGTTTGTAACAAGAGGTTAAAAATTAGAGAAAAGCAGCAGAAATGTATGCCAACTCTGACATTCCCTCAGGAAACGTTGCAAGTTAGGGAAATTTTTCAATATTATGAACTAAAGGCTTGGGCTGTCATTTCCGTGGGAACTGCTGATATTCTGCTGCTATGACTTTTGTGCAAATGAAACTCTGTGTGGGTGAGAACTGTATTTAAGTAGAGTGGCTGTGAATCTATAAAATGCAGACAAGATGTTCTACTGCAATTTAACAATTTAGTAAGAATTTGCAATTGCAAACAAACAGGAAAGATACCTCAAAGCCAGCTTATCAATATGCAGGTGAAAGACAGTGAAAAGAGTATCTCCCACCAACAACTCCTCTTTTCCATTTATTCTTTCAACTAAATGTAGATTCATGTCACAAAGTACCGTTCAGGATTGCACTAACATAAGCCTGATGCAATAAGAAATGATACCTATTTAATATATCAGCACCCTCATGTTGTTACTCTTCTTCAGCTCTGGCATGTACATAAAAAGAAAATACCTGTACACTATATTCTGCTTTTATCATTTATTTTCATATATTTTAAATTGAAGAAGGTGACCCTGAAACCTGCCAGTGCATTTTCAAAGCAATATAATATTGATTCTGTGAAATAATTTCCAGTGCTATAAACAGTTTTCAGCATCCAAGTATTTTGATGATCTCTGTCACCCATATCCTTTGGCAACAGCCAAAAAGCATAGACCAAATGCCCAAGAAGTATTTGTGATCTGCAAATTCTAGTGCTATTACTTACAATCCTCCTGACATTCCCTTCCAAGATCTACTCTGAAGGACTTTTAAATAGTTACATATATCAAACTTCTGAACAATTTTCATCAGAAGTGTTTTAACCATTTTCTTTAAGGAGGAATAAAAGAACAAACTTCTTACTACCTTCTTTTTAAAAGTTTGTACCTATAAACTCAACAGTAGGGAGAAGAATAAAGATCCTGGCAGCATGAGTTTGGCTAACTTACACATACACATATTAATAATGTTCTATCAAAACCCCATTTTAAACTGTGTAAGTGATAAATGTGCCGGTATCAATAACTTTTATAATGGACAGATTTTCCTTGCCTTTTTTTAATACTCTTAGTGAAGAAATGCTAGTCACAATAAGTAAGCTACTCAAATGTAGTTTTCAATGTGCAGCTAAGTATGTATAATAATCTGTTGAAAGAAGGAGACAACTTGCATCATGCTTTATGCAATTTCTAAATATTAATATTTAGACTCATCTTCGCTATTACTATATTTAAGTACACTTTCCCTATAATCAGTGTATCACACTGTCACATGCTAGAGGTGGATACAGCCCTTTAGCGCTTCATTCATAATTGAAACGCAGCCACTTCGGATGCAAGACGGTAACAGGCGTCTCATAGAAACAACATGACATGACAGTGCTTCAGAAGAGGAAGGGAAGATAATTAATGAGAACTTTGAGGGGAATTTTTGGAAGAATATAATTATCTGGCTTGGAGCATGGCCAGAACACAAGGACTACATAACTCTTACTTGGGAGAAATGAAACTTAAGTTATTAAAATAAAAAGGTTGTACACATTGCTGACTTTCCAAGAAACAATGAGAGATACCAACAACCTCAGCGTCAAGTACCTGAAAGGAAATTGCTATAGGTAAACTGTGTCTGTATGGAAAAGAAAAAAAAATTCTTAGTTAAAATGAAAGGATTCATTGGATTAGATTTGATGAACTCTGTAATGACTTGTAGTAAACTAAATGTACTAACTGGGAAAAACAGTCAAATTGGTGGGTCCAGGATGCCTCAACTGACCCATGCTTTTTCGTTTTGAATCAAGATGATTGGACTTTTGTTAACGAAAGTCCATGACAGGCACTTTTTCCCCCTTTAGCTATTTTAACTGTTCTATAGAATGAAAATATAAGGCATTGCTTTGCACAATTAAATATGCTACAATAAAGATAATCTCAGAGCAGCATCCCCTGTTGCGATAAAGCAATAAACAAGGCAAAGAAATTAAAACAATAATGGAAAACCTGGAGAGTATTTATTAAATGAGTTTCTATGAGGGATTTTATGGATTCTGCGGCAACAAGGTTGCAAATGGAGTTAGGGCTCTCACCCTGTCCATATCTGCTGTCATTCATCCTGTCAGCTCATTCTCCACCATGACCTTGTGGATACTCATTAAATGAAGGGGTCTTTCAAATGAGTAGGGGTTGGTGAAGAAGAGACATATATATATATATATGTATATGTAAGCCACTTAAAAAGTATGCTGAAAATTTTAAACTGTGCTAAGTAGCTGAGCCATCTGGAATGCTGGAATGCTAAGAAAAGGAGCATTTGGAGTTGTTGTGAATATGGAGCTGGTTGTGGTGCATATTGTTTCTGCTTCTATGGATTCATCACTGTTCCTCAAGACAGTATAATTTATTTCTCCTCAGTTCATAAGGCAAGGATGAAGAATTGTCAACCAAATCTCTTCCAGACTTTTTTTTTTCCATAATTTGCTATTTGCACTATAAAATTGCTCTAGATTACAGTTCATTTCCTCAAATATCTGAGGATGAGCAGACCTTTCCTTCTGCCTCCATGCCAACAGTTTCTGCAACATTAAGTTTTAGGGGCTTTTTGGCAAGAGATTATTTCTGGTTTGGCCTCTACGCTTCTCCCCCTTTGCAAAGATAGCTCCTCCAGAAGCAGAATTATGGAGAATATATCCTACATGGTTATCAAGTGTCACAAACAGCCCGACAATAGCAAAGTGTTTATATAAGTGGCAGTAGATACTTGCAGTTTATAAAAATGGTATTTTTATACTAATGTAGAGGTGTACATATGTAGATGAAGGGAAAAGAGAAGCCTAGCCAAGTCTCACTCATCTGGTGGCAGACAATTTCTTTCATTCTGCATTTATTTTAAGACAATTTTTAAAAGCATCTGCATCTACAAAAAAATACTGTGTATTTCAAGAAGGCATTTAGAATCCCACAGTTTGACAGCAGAAAAGTGGGTAGAAAACTCTCCACCCAAGGATGGATGATATTTTGATAAATTTTAAGAACAATCACAAAATCATTTTTGTAGAAAAGTTCTGCTTTGCAAGAGGTTGTCTATTAAACAAATACTGCACCTAAACCAGACCACTCAAAAGAAAAAAAATAAAATAAAAAACGTTTGGTAACAGCATTGTACCACTTTGCCAATTCCATCCTGCTCTTTTCTAGAGTCACAAGGCAGTTAATTTTCATTTAAATCTCATAATTCCTGTCTTGTTTTTCCTGCCTTGACCAGAGAGCAAATATTAACTCCAACTTTTGATCTAAAACATACTGTTTGGGAAACAAAGCATCAGCAGGTTATATCACGATGGTTTATTTTCTGTGCTATTTGGTGCAGAATGTTCCTTCAGAAAATTTATAGTCACATTAAAGGGAGTCCTTGCGAGGCGAAGGAGACTGCATGGAAGAGGAACAGAGGTGAATACAGTTTAAGACTATGTCAAGGCTACCGCTTTCTGCCAACATAGCTGTAGTGGTCATGGATATGAACTCATTCAATCCCTGACAAAAATAACTATACGGGAAAGGCTTGTCTAATATATTTGCGATCTAAATTTTACAGAGTCCTATAAAGTGCAGCACCTTAACTGTCACATCATCCTGGAAAGGAGTTTCTAGTGCACACCTAACCAGCATATTGAACTGGAGACTGATTTATTCTATAACTTTCATGGAATAGTTGTTCATAATTTTCCTGGTTATGTTTTCTGTCTTCTAATTTTAAATTCCGGCTCCCTTTTCACTCAGTAAAACATATTATCCAAAGAAATTCAGTCAAATTATACCTGGTGAGTCAAAAACACACAGCAGACATGACACAGAGATGTGCAACAAAGAGTTTGGATTAATCAAAGCTTAACTTGCCACCTTACCGCCTGTAGTCAATCTCCTCTTGTAAATTAGGCTGCAAAAGGACATGGAAGGAGTGAGATGGTGAGAGGAGAGGTCGGCGGTGGTGCAGACCCGCACGAGCTGGGATTATCTGTTGACACTGCAGTGCTAACCCGAGTCACGCAGAAGGGGACTGAGTGTCTCGGTACCTGCAGCCTCTTTCCCATTCATCACCCGGGTAATTGAGATGCTACTCTACTATTTTTCCATCTAGGAGTTAGTTTGGCTTTGAATGCCACGATAGCAATTTGCAAAGGTTGATTTACCAGTGATCTAAAGAAGCAAGTGCAACACTTTAATTTCCACTACAAACACAGTAAGAGATTTATTGGAGTCATCTACACTGATAGTTCTACTACTAGACACTTTTTACCTTGTGGTAAACTTGAAAAAAAAAATTTTGATTTAACTCTAGGCAATTTTGAGCTCTCTGAATTTCTCTTTTATATAAAATTTGACTAAACAATTTGACTAAACTACCTTTAGTATTCTTATAGTCACTCCACCACAAAACCACATAAAACTCTTAATTGAGCCAATGGTTTATCTGAAACGTTTTTATTTTCAATTTTCTTTCCAAATTTTCTAGAATACTTCTTAGGAAAAAGTGTTCTTTATTGGACATATTAATCTTGTGACTTCTTAAGTTGCTGTGAAAGACTTTCTGTACTTTGGCTGCAATCTACTCCTGAATTCATTTCAGCCCTTACCAGCTGCCAACTCCAGCCCTTATGGCAAAAGGGACGGGCCTTGCGGAATAAGGGATTTAATCCCTGCAGACCAGCTCTAGTGGGTGGTAAAATACTTAGCAACCTTACGAAACAATGGAGGATCACGATTAAAGTAAGTGGAAATGTGTTTTTAATAAATGGGCTTAAAATTTCCCTATATGCATCATAAGCTCTTGTATCCCCCAGAGGGCTTATTAGATTCAGATAAGATGTTTTAGAAAATTCCCATCACCTAACTACTTTAAGCTGCATTAATCATTTTAAATTCCACCCAAATCATGAGCAAAAAGTCTGCTCTCATCTAATGAATATAAATGCTTTCCCTTCCACAGCAAATTTTTTTGAGCTGAAGTTTTACAAACAGTTAATGGGAGATGTTCACAGAAAATCCATTAAACAAATAAAAGGTTGTGTGTGCAAATTTCCTGTGCAATATGCGGTGTGGAAATTCATCCCCTTTATTGCTTAGCATTTTCTTTTCAAATATCAGGGTCGGTTTTTAAGTATTTCAAAAGAACTCTGATAGTTTTGATTTTTTTTACATCTCATTATTCATAATATCACTTTAAAATCATTTCCTTGCAAATCATCCAGAGCTTTCCATACCCAAGCAGAAAACTGAGAAATGGGACAGACATCATACAGGTCACTATGATAGCAATGGTCCTTGGACATATTCCATGTGCGAGATCTCTCCATCCTTTATTCCATCTGTGAGATCTCTCCATCACATGCAGATGTTTTGTATGGGATGAAATTCTCTTGCTCCTACCTATGCTATTACTCAGATAAGTGGGATATAATTCTAGCAATTTTCTTTTTCCTGAATCCACAAATCTATTCTTTCCCATTTTGTATTCAATATTTATGTTGAACTGTTATAGGGTATCAAATACTGCCACGGGTATAAATAAGAGAAGCAGATGACAGTCACTTATACATTAGATTCCGGCCAGATGTCCAAGTGTAGGGTGACATAAATGACTTCACAAAAGCACCTGGCTAAACTGAGACCTAGATCACAAGATATCACATAATCAAGAATTAATGATAAAGACACTGGACTGGAATTTGAGAATTCTGTTTGGTTCCTGTTTCTATTCCATTTGTGACCTTCCACACATTGCTTGAGTTCAGATCTCCAGAAATGATCAGACCCCAAACTTCTGAGGATTTCAGTGGCATTCAGGTTTGTAAACCCAACTGGATTTAAGCCTTAATTAAATTTGCCAAATCCAACTGTGCCAAACTGAAAAATGACAAGTCTGTCCTATCCACCCCTTTACATGTCATATGGGAGAGTTATGGTTTTGTCAAGGCATATGGCAGGGATGTATCTATTCCGTGCCCTGTATGGACTCTTCTCTCAATTAAAGCAGACATCCGAGAAGCCAATGTGTCATTCAGACTCACATCAGAGCCGCGTGGCCACCAGCCATCCTGCAAGTCTTGTATATGCCAAGTTTAATGCTCTCTTTGTGAGGCACTTGCAAAATGTAATTCCAGAATCTCCTATAAACAGATTCAGTTAGATGAAAAACCAAAGGACAGGCAAACCAATTAACCTGAGAAGAACTCTGCCTTCTCATGCTGAATAAGGTACGAAATCTCCAACTAGGCTTAAATAAAAGATGGAGGAATAGAAACAGCTACATAAAGCATCTTCCTCCATCCTTTTCTGACTAGGAACACAGACAAAGTTGAGCAAAAAACTAACGCAAGACAAGAGTTTCCTCAGCAGATGACCCAACACTCTGGGAAGTCCTGACTTGACTAGCTAGGATGTTTAAATAAGCTCAAGGATAGGCACTCAAATGCAACAGAAATACTGCAGAAATTCTACATTCAACTCTTCTGTGAAAATCCTGGGCAATATTCCCAAGTGAAATGCAGTTTAGGCTTTGTAACTCCTAGCTTTACATATGCTTCTGCATTAGTAATAAGAACGGCAGTAAAATTCACCCATGCAATAACCTCATTGAAGAAAACACATTTGCCCGTGTTTTAGTTAGTTCTGCAAAAGCAAAGATTATTGCATATGCAGGAACTTCTTTGCCACAGATGTGCTGGTTTGCAATCAGCCAAGGAGCGCACAGCGCAAGGACGCAGCTCTCCGCACCTCTGCACGGTAGGAACGAGGCAGCTGCCCGCGGCTCCGGCAGCTGGGCCGGGCAGAAGGTTCTCGGCAGGTCCAAGATCTGCAGCGGGGAGGAGCTTGGCCATGGGCACGGGCAGGTACGCTGCCAAACGCTCCCTCCTAAGCCAGAGGACAACGAACACTGCCACAAGCAGCTCTTGTTTTCCATCCGCACTGGCAAATGCTCTTTGAAGAGCACCCTGGGGACGCGCACGAGCGAGGAGGTGCCTGATGCTGCGAGTCACCCCTGGGCTACGGAGAGAGAGGCCGAGAGAGGCAGAACCTCCCCGGTTATCGTGGGGCACAGGGACACTCACTGACCTTGCTGCATGTTGAGGATCTGCACAAATCTCGGAAGTAGCAACTTATAAAAGGCTCTATCCCTAGCGTCTTACACTGGAGAAAGGAAAAGGTATTCTCCCCAAGCTGCATGAATTCAGTGCTAATGAGAAGAACCACGTGCGATTTCTTGGTCTTGCCACGTATATTCCCCAGAAGTATACAAAGTGGGTTACATATGAATTTAGTCAAAGAGATGTCTACTATCAGATAGCATCGACACTGAAAAAACATATTTTGACCACAAAAACTCTTATTTCATTAGGCATATACCAAAAGGATGGGTATTCAAAGGTAACACCCAAGTGATAAACATTGACACAAGTCCTCTAAAATCCTAACTCCCTTCTGCCATAAAATACACAGGTAATTCTGGGTCCACCCCACTGTTTTTCTGTTCATCCCTCCACACCAGACAGTGGGGCCGCCCATATCTTCCTGCCCACTCCAGATCTGTTCCATGGATACAAACCAAGCGAATGGATCTGCTCTCCTTTTTTGAGACCACAGTCAGTCCCTTTGCTTTCCTGCTCTCTGAATCCATTCCCATAGCAAATCCTCACTCATCCCATCTGCTCGCTGAACACATCTTGGTAAGGAGCACTGAATTCTCTCACCTAATTTCCAGTTTTCATCTTTTCTTCTTTAAACTTTATTTACTTTGAGGCTTAAAATATATTGTGAAATGCCATTTCATGGATCCAGACAGAGGTAGGTCAAAAAGTAGGCCCTTGTCTAAGTACTTTTATTAATGAGCGGCCTCGAGCTTTGTCTAAGGATTCAGGAAAGCTTTTCATAACTATTCAGAAAAACTCAAATAGTATTTTAGTTTAGTCCTAGCAAGCTCACCTAAACTTTCTTTTCTGTTGTCTGAAATATAGAGCTACCACTGAACAGTCCAAAGACAACTATATTATATAAAGGTTTTTAAAAGAGCACAAAAAATGCAAATAGAAGTGGTTCGATACTATAAAGCCATGCTAAAGATATATGATTCCAAATGAGCCAAAAGAAAACCAGCAGGTACTCTAAATTGGGCAATGAAACTTTCTTTCCATCTTTTCACAACTCTTAGCTTCAGCAAAGCAAGAAAAATAATTTCATGGTTTGTGTTTTTGTTCCCATAGACATGTTATATTCCCAGAAAATTTACATTCTTTGGAACTGCACATATTGTACAATGAATAGCATCTCTTTATTCTTTTTTTGCCTTCTTTGGGATATTCACAGAATTTCAGAGTTTAATACCTGAAACCCAGCATCTTCTTGAGCATTACAGGTTCTATCTGCAATCCTCAAATACTATTTATTTAAAGTATATATATTATATATATATATATATATACATATAAATAAAAAGGAGTATAAAGTTAAACTCCCTCCCCCTTTTTTTAATCCTCCTCTCAGGACTATAACCCAGAGTGATAAAGAACAAGACATTTATCTTCATGTGCAGGGACTGACATAACACAACTCACTCATCAGTCTGCTTTGCCACTTGTGAATTGTGTCAGCACCCCAAGTGTATGAAAATCAACAGCACTATTGTACTCTCCACCAGCATCTAACTCTTTCTTTCTCTCTTTATATTTCTCTTTCTCTCTTTATATGTCTTTTTTTTCTAATCTTCTAAAAGGCACAAACAACCTGTCAGATATATTCAAGCATATGCAAAACTCTAACTAGACAGACAAAAATAATCTTTGTTCTTTTCCCCATGTGCTCTGTGGGAGTTTTGTCTTGTTTGTATGATTGATCAGTTTGTATTTTACTTCAGTAAAATCATTTTTCAGACACATGCACAGAGCTTAAAAGTAGAAGAAAAACACTTGTGCCAGGCCAGATACTGGACAGAACAGAGGCAGCATCGTGCAGACAGCGAATTGCAATGTTTAACAACGTTGTAAAATATCCCACTAAAAAAAATGAGACTGTTTCTGAGAAATAATGCTTTTTCTCTACCTCCAGTATCTGTGGCTGAATGTTAAAATAAGTTTCTCAGGAAGAGTCACAAGAATTCTAATGTCTATCCTATTTTCTGTGACAAATTAAGTCTTTTGGGGCAAACGATGGCAAATGAAACACCAGAATATTAGCAGAATAAGCTAAAACCAGCAATAAATATATCAGTCACCTTCAGAAAAGGTCACATTTCTTTTGATCATTCTTTGGTGTGCTGTAATGAGAGAAACATCCCTGCACTTCCCATGTATTTCTCTTCTTCTTGCCTTCTCTCTCCACATGATCTTACACAGATATCCTCTGTACACTCTAATTTTGCCATCAGAGCACAGTCATGCTCTTTTTTGTTAGCAATGAAGGCGGAGGGACATGTGCCCGTACTACTTGGAAGACAATTCCTTGCTTTTACCCTTGCTAATCTTCATAATTATTTGCTAATTGTTAAGATGGCATCTTATAACTTGCTGTCAACTTCTTCCATTTTTCTGTCAACCGTAAATTTTATAACTTGTGTTGCCTGCACATCTCAAATTTTTATGTCAATGGAAGTCAATGGAAGATTGAGGTATGTGCAGAATGCAGAATTAAATGCATCGATTATTTCTAATCTGCAGCTATTTTTCTTCTGAGTTCTTTAGCACAAATGGGCTACTTGGAGTATGCACCTCCTCAGCAGAATCTTCTTTTGCAAAACCCTCATCATCTAAAACAATAATAATTTGTATTTTCTTCCTTTCACTCTCAGTAGTATTTGAATTACAAAATTTTAGATTGGGAGGGCTCAAAACATGCTAAAACAAAAAGTGAAAAAATATTGCTACAATGTTGCAAATATTTTTGCACATCTTTCCAAATCTAAAATTGTACTTTCTCAGTGTAACATTTTTACCTTGTGAGAATGCATGTAATTCTGCTAATCATAGTCATCACTGCATACTACTTCACTGCCGAATGATGGGGTAAAGGATTTTTCTTTCCTAAAATAGCTGTGATTTTATAAGTGGGCTCATCAGCTAGTGTAGATAGTGTAATTTAACTGAAGTCAATCTCAACAAAAGTATTAACATACAAACAAATTTGAAAAATTGGTGTGTAGCAACAATGCAGTGAACTACCTTTTGCCTTAACAGTATTTGCTCCTTTTGCAATATTAATTCACTCTCTTTTTCTCACCAAGAATTTTGTAGAAGTCTCTACAAATAACTCACGGCACCAACAGCAATCAGCACAGCAGGAGTCACAGTCCTCAAGATTTCAGTCTTTTTAACAATATTAGCGACACTGGTGTTTATGTAAAAGTTTAAAGAGAATCTTCAAGGTTTGGGAAAAAAGCATGCTCCTTTTCCAGTGTGTTTGCAAGACACCCACTCCTTATGCTCTGCCACTCTGGGCGACCTTAGGCATTTCAGCTGACCTCCAAAAACCTCAGGCAGTTCTGCTAAAAGACAGAGTCTTTTCAAAAAGCAGATGTTGCATCAGGGCTGAGTTTTCCTGGATAAATGCATTTAAAATTAAAAGAAAGCTATGACTGTTCAATGACCTTTCAGTACACTTAATGTCAAGGGCCTTTCTTTTGGAGACTAAGCGTCTATCTGGAATTGCTAATGCAATTTAAAAAAGGAAAAGGAAAAGAAATCAAATTGTAACAGTCCACATAAAAATGCAGAGACAGGACTTGCATTTTGTTCATGCTACATGCTTTGACTGTATCACACCTTTTCTCTTGGTCTATTTCAACAATTCATTTATAGTATTATACTGTTTCACATTAAAGACCGCACAAACAATATTCTACATTTATGCAAGTTCCTTTCTGCTGAGACATCTCAGGTTTCCTGCATCAAACTTGTACACAGGCCATACATACCAGACCATAGCAACGCATAAAGCTAAAAACAAACCGATAGAAACCTCAGAAAACGTTTGATATGTGCAAAAAGAGATCTAGGTCATCTCAAGGCCCTGGTGTTGGGGCATGGATGCTCGCACTGCTCAGGTACCTGTTCTGCAGGCTCTAGCGGGCAGCTGTGACCCAGGAGCAGCGACTAGCGCGGGGCCTCAACCGACTGTCACTCCCAGGGCTGGGGACTCCACGGGTGGCAGAAGAGGGCCGAGCAGCTATAAATCACCTGCTCGGTCAGTGACTCAGCACACACACACATTCTTTTTCTGCATGGTTCCAGCGTAAATCCTTGCCAGACTTTAAATCCTTTAAACCCCTGCCTGCTCTTCTCATGACTTTATTCCTCTGTCTTTGGCTTCTGAGGCAATTTTTACCATTTTTTTTTTTTTTCTAATTCTAGCATTCAGGAATATTACGTCCATCTAGTGTGTGAAATCAACTACCAAACAGTTATTTTCTAACCAGATACCCATGTTGACATTTATATGAATCTGCTCGGTGTAATTCCCTAGAAACTTAAAGTCTTCAACTGGGTCAAATTCTGTTGCTCTTCTATCTCCTGTTACAGAAGTGCAACCACTTGCAAGGCAAAATGCAGCAGTAAGATGCAAAATGTTCCTCATGATCAACAGTGCTCTGGTAAGCAGGAAAAAAGCCTGAAAGAAAAAGTACATAAATGTACAAATTCCCACAGCACCAACCAAAGCCACTAAGACTGTATCGCTTGAAGCCCTTTTAAAGATCTCCCTTCTGCTAGACTGCTACTGTGCACGTGCTGGTATCTCTACTGTAGAGACAAGAAAGAGCTCCCCGCTGCCCAGCTGCCATTCAAGGATGCATCGCAGCCATTAATTCCAGAAAAAGGTGAGAAAAGCTGTTTTGGTCCCCAGCTACCTTGATCCTCAACATCATGCTATGAAGTGCCTCAGAGGCAATGCTTTGCTGCAGACGGATGTGGTTGAACCTGTGCAGAGAGTCATCTCAGAAACTCCTAGTGCAATAGCTCTTTGAACGTGGGAGGACGGCAGCAAAGACCAAAAGGTGCTGGTACCTTCACAGGTGACTTCTTCAGGAGGAGAATAGGGTAATCTCCAGCTTTGAGGTCAGATTTCTCCTTCCTTAGTCCTGTGGACACCCTAGCATTTAATGGCATATATACTAGCATATAATAGTTGTTACCATAAATGAACACAAGGACAGTAATTGTTTAACATGAAAGACAAGCAGAAATTATTATACTAAAATATTATTATTAAATACAAGAACTGTAGTTTTAATGCATACTCTTCATTATCTTTGGTTGGATTGAACACTATTTGTAAAAATGGAACAGTATGACCTTTTTTTTGATTACATAAAATTCATGTTTAGGTCATAATCCTGCAGAGTGTCTTGCTCTGTCACTTCAGCAAATTACGGACAATTTTGAATCATTCTCAAGACTATTAACTGAATTCCCTGCACTATTGTGGACGTCTTTGTTGCAAACTCAGACCTGGGCTAGTGTCTGAAGTCTGTCCAATTGCCCACCCACTCAAGTCACAGCATCTTTATTTGCAACAATATTGTGACAGACAGTAATCAAAAGCCTTGTTAAATTTGAGGTAAATGACATCCATCACTTTCCCGCAATCCACAAATCCAGTCGTTATTATCACAGAACGCAAACAGGCTGGTTAAACATCATTTCAGAAGGCTGAATTGAGAATATCCCAAACCATAATCTGTGCTCAGCTGCAGTAAGAGCTGATGGCTGTACCAGTGGCACAAGGACACCCGTGCTAATGTCAGCAACTGGGGATCCCAGCAAAGCCCCACAACATTGAGGTAAATCTAGAAAACAACAGCCTGCAATGATCTACGGCAATTTAATTTGTCCTGTTTGCAACAAAGCCTATGGTTCTTCATCAATCTCATTTCCCATGACTGGTTTATAATCTGTTCCTACTGATTGCTCACCTGACAATACTGATTTGATAAACCATGACCATCACATATATTGGACTTGGAATCATATATTAATGCTATTTCTGTGCTTTTATTTTTCATAATGACAGTCTGTTGAAATTGAGGTTTCTCTGCCTTTCTCCAGTACAAACAATGCCAGTGACTAACAGCCTTCTGTTAAGACTGCAGAGTAAATCTGGACAGCAGATTATCTTAAACAACTCCTACAACACAGAAGCCTATATTCTTTAAAACAGATGCATTAAAAACCACTGGAAGGACTTAATTAGGACACTCTGTTGCCTGAGCATAAAGGCACAGCAGTAGTAAATTATTGTTTCTCTATACTTAGAATAAATTGCAGCCTTCAGGGATTCCAAAAGCTCTCTAATTCTTCCCATCCTGGCACTGTCACCCCTCTACATGTGTCATTTTCCCGCTTCTCTTACCACCAAGATAAAACAGTCTTCAACTGTTTCTGCATTTCCTGGTGATAAACCCCATACTGAAGATATTTCCCGAACAGCTCGACATTTTCCCCAGTCCCTCCTTAGCACCCTAAAATATTTGCTTGTTAGTGATTTCTTCTGCAATACCCTCGTGGCTCTGTGTGTGTGTACTCTGTGCTATGTTCTCCTAGGCTGCTTGCTCCATTTTCTGTGTCTAATTCTCATGTTGCCATGGCACCATAGTAAGTACTAAAGTAACGACTCTACCACAGCAGAGCACCTTCTACTGCACCACTCTTTTACTAAAGAGGAAACAGTCTACCTTAGTGACAGATATGCTCCCGTTGCACACATTTTAAATGTTTATTTTACACTTACAGACCAAACTCCTTTAAGTCAACAGGAATTCTGCATAGCAAGAACCTTAGGTTATTCCATTTCAATCATTGTTATTAAAATATTACCCAAAACAGTTTTGTTAAAATATCTGACCCCGTACATGCTTCCTACTAATTTCTTGTTTGATTACTTCCATTAAATATTTCCCAAACTAAGGATAGTCATGTGAAGAACTCTGCTCTGCTAAGTATTATTCCTTTGCCTAGGAGGAAAAGGAACACAGACTTGAACTTGCAGAGACAAATAACAGTGGTTATGAGGAATACTGAATCCTAATCACCATTCTTGTTCCTTGCTAGACTCACATCAAAACCAGAATAAGCTTATTATCTACCCGGAGCTACGAAGAACCCAGAGAGTTAAAAGTCCAAAGGCACTTGCAAGATACTGGCAAACATCTCAAGACGTCAAATGGTATTTCCAAACTTCCACCAAGATAAACCAAGCTGGGCTATCTTCACAGAATCTCTCTTTGCAAAGTATATACTCTGCATTCCCAAATAGGAAAGAAACAATCCAANCAAGACGTCGAATGGTATTTCCAAACTTCCACCATGCAAGATAAACCAAGCTGGGCTGTCTTCACAGAATCTCTCTTTGCAAAGTATATACTCTGCATTCCCAAATAGGAAAGAAACAATCCAAATAATGAACTTTGCACAAAGCAAAATGTCCAATTTCACGTACCCTTTTAGCAATAAAAATGTGATAGAGTTTAGAATTATTTCTAGTGTTTTTTTATTCATTGCACAAAGCATTAGCAGATTTCTGAAATAGCAGGTCTGTGCACATACATGTAAGCACACCCATATGTGTATGTCTGGGCTGCAGCAACCCTGCCAGTCAGCTAGGCTCCAAGAAGTGGATTTCTTGAATTAGATCAAAATCTGGAGGCCTGGCTGTGTTCACCCCTACACCCAGAACGTTCCTTTTCTGTCTGTCGAGACTTGCCTCTCACTACTACTGCTGCTGAGGACGAATGGCAACTGCTCCAGCGCTGCCACAGAGAAGCATCTTCTTCTCCTCACCCTCCACAGCTGTGGTGAAACTGCTTCCAGCTCACTTTTTCACCAGCCAAGCAGCAACTACAAGGCTGCTCGCTGCTTTCCTGAAAGCAGCGTGCTGGAAGCAAGAGCGCAGAGAAGCTTACGAGGGTCTTTGAAATTATTCATAGACTTTTTACTGGCAGTTTCAGTAGAACTTTTAACATTAAACAGCTTGCAAGCTGAGATCATCAACAGCACATCAGCTGGTATCAATCCTTCTACAGGCTTCAAGGTATATGCAGGGGGCATTAAACAGTGTAACTCACTGAAGTGTGTCAGGAAAAAGACTGTGGAAAGCTGGAAAAGGCAGATTTCAAGCATAGTATTCTGGGTTAAATTGTTGCTTATGTTGTGCAATATGCACTGTAATGCTTGGACTAAGCAATTTGTATTATTTTTCCTGTATTAGAAAATTTTTTATCCATTTAAGAAAAGAGAGTAGCTAGATTTTAACCTAGTATTTCTTTAGCAATGGGACACTACATGATTGACAATACAATTACCAGTAGAAAGTTTCTGGTAGGTCAAGCTATACTTAAAAAGGAACTTCAGTATTTTTCATGTACAGAGCTGTGAGTCTTGCAAATACTTTTTCTCTGTGACACAAAACATCTATACCGCTTTGAGAAAAATTTCATTGAACTTGATCTATGGGAGCATAGACATGACTATATAATAAAAAATATTTAGATGAATTTCCCCCTGACTTCTGGAAATTTGATTTTATTTGAAGTCAGTTAATATGTCAATTAGTTAATTTGACTAAATACTAAACCAATCCTTATGACTAATCCTCTCCTGCACTTACAGACAAAAAGCACACAGCAACATAACTGATCTAGCAAAGCACTTAGGTATAACCTTAACTACATCAATAACCCTCTGCTAAGTCTTTAGCAGTGTTTTTCAAGGCAGGTATTTTATACTACAAGGCTCTAGACCAGGATCAAAACTTTACATATTCACATCAGCATAAAGCTGGTACGTGCAGACAAAAATTGGAGATGCTGGAATCTTTCTCATTCCTACTGTAGGATTCATCTGTACCTCATAGTCTGCAGTGTTTCACCCAGCCCTATTATAATAAATCCATGGGGTGAGGTTTTTATCATTTTCTTTGCAATATTATTCAGGCTAATATATCTCACCGCCGAGAATTTTTAGTTTCAGTACTTAAAATACCCAAGAAATCCAGCATAGGATTTCCGAGTTGTCTCAGACAGAATAGTTCTGTTAATATAGCACTTAAAAGGCACAGGCATACCTAAGGCCCTCACATCTTTAATGCTAATTACGTAATCATATACTACTCTATGGGTACTGCAAGTTATTCTTTGCTTATTCCATTAAAATAGAGCAAATTCTATCCTTTATTCAGAAACTAGGAAGAGACTGTCCTTCTTGACTTGAGAGAGGGAATTTGGCTATCCATCACTGTGATGGATATATAAGAGTGAATCCCATACAACAAATAGACATTTTCACAAACGCAGGAGCTCTATTTTGCATCTTGCTTCTGTTAAAACTGATAATTCTGTTAGAACAATTTTTTCTTTCTTTTAAAACTCCCCCTACCATTACAGGCCTCCTTTCTTCTGTTTTTGCTGGGTTTGGTCACGGTTGCTGGCTGAAGTTCTCCACATCATTACAAGAACAGTGAGATTCTTCACTCTTCTAATTTGTTTCTAATCTGAAACCACAAACCCTGCTGAGAAGCCATGTCCCCCCATGAGCTTGAGCTTTGCTATGTACGGCAACAGGAGTTGAGAGCAGAACTGTTACCTGCAGGATTGCAATAGATGTCATCAGTATCTTAAGCCAAGGCAGAGGGCAACTCTTAAGACTAACACCAGCTGTAAAATTAAGTCTAGAATTTCCTGCATTTTCTGAGGGGTCTCAAGGAAAGGTGCACCAAGGAACCAGCATTCCCCATCCGCTGAGGCTGAAGAGGTGCCACAGTGCTCAGCAGGCATGCGACCCGGGAAGACCATACAGCTGTTCAGGGAAGGAAGAAAGTGAAGATTTTTTTTGCAGTCTATCACTATTTTCAGACGCAAACCAGCATCTAGAAATGCTCATGAAAATGAANCAGGCATGCCACCTGGGAAGACCATACAGCTGTTCAGCGAAGGAAGGAAGTGAACTGAGGATTTTTTTTTGCAGTCTATCACTATTTTCAGACGCAAACCAGCATCTAGAAATGCTCATGAAAATGAAACTGCTTTGCCATCTTCTTGCAGTGTGATTTTCATCTACAATCCCACCTCTGTCCCCCTTGAGTTTGGCTCCAGCTGGCTGCTCTGCTCGCGGGTGCCAATCTCATCGAGGCAGGGGATATCTGGTAAACAGAGTTACTTGGTAAACAGAGTTTCTTGGATTAGAAGCGAGTAGGATGCACAGTTGATTACAATCTGTGCATTGCCCGCATCGGAAAGGAAAAGCCTATATCCAGCAAGGCACTTAAATTGGTGCTTAACTTTGACTTCAGTAAAACTGCTCACATTTTCAAGATTAAGCAAGCGCTTCACTGGATTGAGACCACAATATCCTATAATATAACAGAGCAGAGGTAAGTAGCCTGTCTTACAGTGATGTAAATCTAAAATAACTCCAGCTAAATCCAAAGGTTTCTCCAGATTTACACTGACATGAAAATAAGCACTGACCTATTGTATTCACAATCCCCACAGCTACTACACTCGGTTCTTTATATTGCCAGTTCAGTCTTCGCTCTCTCAAAAGAAATATCTATATAATTATTTTGGGCATGACTTATACTGGCTCACAAAATCAAGTAACATGGGATTCGGCAGGCCTAAAAATTATGCAAAGACTGTTTTAATCAGCTTAATATTTAAGAGAAACCCGATTTTGTTTAAAAAAGTGAATCTATGATGTGCAATAAAGTTCTCTGTATACAAGCAAATTAGCAATATTTTTTTTTCTGTGCAACTGGAAGGTTGTGGATATTGGAAATTAAAAACAGTCTTTCCATAAGGAAAGAAAAGCCACATACCAAAAAGAACCTGTTTTAAAAAGAAGTATATGCATTTTTCTATTTAAATTAGAATTGGATGAGAAAAGAAAGTCAACAACAGATTTTTAAAACACACCTAAGACATGAAAGACATGAGACTCAGCACCAAACCCTCTCCTGGTGAGAGCTCAGTGTATTTTCAGAGCAGTCAATGGAGCAACATTGATATACTTGGACTGGGTCTAGTATTACCTAAATTACCTCAAATTCTAAGCAATAACGACTTAAAGTCTTTTCCATTGTTAATATTCATATGTACAACACACCTTGCTACTGTCTTTGTATGCAGACGGATGGGTTATGGGAAACGCTCAGGCTTGGGTCAAGCATTCACTGCCTTCAGTAACCCTACTAATTTCACTTCTTTGGAGGAACAGGTCTTTAATTCGTGTTATAAATAATTGCTCCATGCATTTCTGTCCTATGGCTTGCAGAAAAGTTGACTGGCAATTGATTTTAGCACAAGAATTACTATGTTTTGTTCAAAATTTCTGCAGTTTAGAGATACAGATGGAAGAATGCTCCTCACTCAGAAATGAGTGGCAACTTCTTTACAAATTACTTCCCAGGTCATTTCACTGTTTTGCAGGTTATTTCATTTAATTCCTTGCCAACTGTCCTAAAACTTTGTGAGTTTGGTTACTCAGAAGATAGGAATTGTCTTTGGTGTCCTTGGGTTAAAAAAAGTATTTTCTTGCCTGTAATTCTTTCCTATATAACAGCAAAGACAAGGCTGCCTCCCACCTCTCACCCTTTCTCTTTACAATGGCATTTTGGCCTTATTACTTATTAGAATCAGAAGCAAAACATCCATATCCTTGTAACATCCATATCCTTATAAATTAGAAAATGTTTAATAAGAATGAGCTTGAACAAATTTTTATTATAATGAAAGGATTAAGGTGCATGATAGCATTAATATTTAGGAAAAATTAAACAAAATTGCTTTTTATCTGCTGCAAACTATCTTAAATATTTAATATGCTGCATTACAGTGGCATCATTTCAACGAAGGGTATGACAACCTTTCTGTAATAAACCTTCATTTCAGTGGTTCAAACTTTGTTGGAAGATTTCTGAAAGCTGAATCCAACGCAACGTGAAGATTTTCTAGGTAGTAATAACCGAGACAAGCCCCTAGCCCTGCAAGATGATCTGCAACAGAAAGCCTTGCAAACAGAGGGTCTAACAAGCCCCCTAAGAGCTCTGCTGACCCAACACACAGATTTTAGAAGCTTAACTGTTCTAGAGCTTACAAGAAGCCTTTTCCTTGCTTCCAATTGGTTATATTTTTAGACAACTTTAAAATAATATCAAAAAACAGTCATGCAAGAATTTTCAGGTGACAGAAAGTTGATTTTTTTTCTCAGCAATTCTGTGGAAGAAAATGTCTTTGCAAATATTACAGGAGGCAAATTCCAGCTCTCAAATTAGGCAAATATAAATATTCATTTATAACTGAAAAGAGGTGATAAATCACAACAGGAACACTAATATGCTTCCGAAAAACAGCAAATATTTTTCTACGTCCATTCCAGATACCTGGAAATTTTCATTTTTTTATAACATCCTAAAAGAATAAATTTCTCCAAAGCTATCAAGATAAGTAGAAACACAAAACCAAGTTGGACCTACTTACAGGTAGGCTTTAGTGAAATTTTAAGGTAATAACATAGTAATGCAGTGAATTTCATAGTAAAATTTTGTGGCTTTCAGATCAGTGAACTGAGCAGCAAACAAAAAAAGAGACCGTTTCTTACAATGACCTTCAAGAAATCTATTATCCATCCCTCCTCCTGTAAAATGCAGTAATAAAAACCAGTAACTTTGTACTTCTATACATGTGTCATAAATACATATATATGGGTCAACTTTCTATACTGTCTACCAGGATGGGACCCAGAGCCAAAGACAGCAGATTTTCACAACTGTCTTCCTAAACATTCCATTTTATTCTCCCTAGGCATTGGTTTCCATCCGTATCGCATCCAAGGCTGCAACTGGACTGCAGGGCACTTGCAGTGGCACCCTCTTCACCACTGTTGTGCAATCCAGGTGTTTTCTCCTTCATTTGCTATAGAAACTTTCTGTCCTGAAAAAATATAGCTCTTCATAGTTATAAAATCACAATTGGCTTATTATAATTACTGTGTGACAGAATACGTGACTTCTGTTTCTGAATACAGCTAAAAATTCATGTCCACAATACACTATAATTGTTTTCAAAGCACCATTTTCTGAAGTTTATGTCTTGCATTCAAGAAAATACAGCATGAAGCAGAAGTCAAACAACATCAAAGATGCAAAAGTCCTTATTAGAATCTAGATTTCTGGCTCTGACCCACCTATCCATACTTAACCTGCTACAAAAAATGTAGAAGAAGCCTTTATATTTCACCATTTTTCAGTTTCATATTTTGCAAAAAAATGACTAATGGTCTGACTACCATCTTGAAAATCCAGCTATTACTTTTGAAATCAAGTTGGAAGATATCCAGAACAGCCTTGCAGAGATCCTGCTCAACACATCTTGAGGTTGGAGTCTCGGCTACCACTCATAGTAAAATGATACCATATTTTTAATAACCTCGATTATACTTTTTTTTTTTTTTTAAAAAAGCATCTTTTAAGCTTGACTTCAGTCACACAAGTGTGTTGTGTTACAAAGGGTCACTGGATTTTAGCACATTTTAAAATTTATAAAATGATTTTAAAGAAAAACTGAACCACAAACATAAGAATACTAACATAAAAAGTGAGCCCAGAACTGCAGTTTTAAAGTAAAACTCAAAGCATCTGTATTAAAGGTGAACCTTAAAAACAAAACAAAAAAAAGTTTTTATTGAGGAATTGGTGAGCATTATTAAATTCTCATGCATGTGGCTCATGCTGTCAGGCAGAATATATTAGTGATACTTGTAAATGCTGTTTGTATTTTGTGCATCTGCCATAAAGCATCCCAGCTTCACTTACCAGCAGGTTTTCTAAGCCTTAATCCACATTTTCGATAGCTTGAAGAGAAATTGTTTTTATTAATTATGTGTTAAATTGGAGCTATAAACAGCCGCCTTTATGTTAGTAGAAGATTCTGTCAGTAGATATGTCTTTTTAACACATTGCACTTTTAAAGAACCAAAATATTAAGAGACTCAACCAATAACTTCGCTTTGCACCTAAAACCATGTCTCAATTTTTGAAGCATAAAAACAAATCTCAGCTTCAAGACTACACATTAAGATACTGAAAGGCTAGTTTGCATTGACAATGTATATACCTGGCAGAAATTTTACTAGCATAATTCCCCCTTTCAAGTAAGCCGAACCAAAACAAAAAGCCAAGTACAATAAAGGAGCGAGTCTATCGAAATGCAACCGTGTAATCTTTACTGCCACTTCTCCTCCTTCCCAAACGTGCAAACAGCTGCCTTGATGGTTCGGTAGAGAACGGCTTTCCTCACCCTCAGAATTTCAGGGGAAACCACACAGTGGCAGTACTGTGAATATAAATGCTCTGCTCCATTGTACAGCAAGATAGGAGCCTTTTGAGAACTAAAATACAGTTTCGCATCTTTGGTCACAGTTCAGTTCACTGTTACTTTATATAGAAGACATCCTGGTTCCTACTGTTCTAACAGTGGAAGAAAAACATGCAGTCAACATGTAATTTATTTCCTTCTGTAATTTTAGTATCAAGAGGCCCCAGACACGGAGTTAGTCACACATTTCACTCTGGGCTACTATTTTCTCTCCATTTTTATCTTTTCAGTTCTGTTCACATGTGTTTTTGAAGCCCAGCCTCTTAGTGTAAACTTGGAATTCTTTGCCAAAATGAAAAGGAAGCAAACCAAAGCATCCCCCCCACACAAACACGTCCACATCATACATTTGTGATTCATCTCAGCTACTGGACTGTATATTGTCAGTGTACACATATAAATGATGGGTATAAAAAAAATTACAAATCCAGAGCGTTTGTTTTCACTGTGCTGGGAGATGGCTGTCAAAGAACACCAGCTTCGCAGACCATAGATACCTAGCCCTGCTGCACAGGCAACTCAGATTGTTGAACGAGGGCTAAGAAATGGAACAAATACTACATTAGTGTAGAATAACTTTGAAAAAATTCTTGGTAGATCCCCCAGTCACAGCAATAGAAAAATGCAACAACCCAGGCTGCTCCATGCGGCACTAAGACATCTTTTGAATATTGATGCGCCCTCTGCCCTTTGGATCTGGCTTCTTTCTTGGCAGATCTGCAGCTCAGCGCTCTTTCAGGCTGATGGAAATACCCTCCAGACCCACGACTGCTGATTGCAGCAGTGGAGAGGAAGCATAGTTCAAACTGCTAAATACTCCCATTTAAATAAAAGAGCGACTCGTGCTTTCTTCTGCATAACTGATGCCTCAGGTTTGCGCCCTGCTTGGTCTCCCGCGCCTCAGAAGACATCGAGGTGGTGAAAGAGGGGAGGTTCTAGACGCAAACTGTCTCCTGGTGCTTTTGGTGACCGTTCTTGGGATAATATGGGCCAAGACAGCAGGTTTTACTGGCAATGAACCCATCCACTTTGCAAATGTAAAGGCAACGGCAAGTATAACCATATAAGTTTAAGGAGGAAGACATTAGATAGCACTAACACTCGTCCACCCAAATGAATGTGCCTTCAGACAGCACAACCCAAGCTGAGAGCCCACAAAATTGAATTTCTGCATTAATAAAAGAACCGCACGCGAACATACACATGGTCTGTACTTCATGGGCTGAATGACATTTAAAAGACAACCGTAAGAGCATTAAACTATCCAGCAGAGGAGCAGATGGAGGGAGGGGAAAATTATCTTTTCCTTATCAAAGCTGAATTATATCACTGGTCTCGATGCCACGAGGTACCAGTGCTTTTTAACTATGTGGAGGGAAAAAAAAATAGGGAAGGTTTTTATCAAATATTAAAACATGTGGTAAATTATTTTAACTTGGATATTCCTCAATTGCTTTTTATTGCAAATCTATCCTTTCAAGATGAATCCTTTTTATCTCGAGCCCCAATGGCCTTTCTATATATTCGCTAAAGGGTATCATCCATCTCCAACAAACTACTTTGCAAAACTCTTCATAGAAACGGCGTACGGTCATTTTTACAAAGCACCTGGAAGAAAAAAAAAAGGCTAAATAACAATGAGTCCTTCCAATAAAAACCTAATGTAAGCATATATATAATATAATCATCCCCAGTCTCGATAGCAACTTCCCCTTAGCTCCGGACGCTGCTAATTTTGCCATTTGAGATCACTAACCGGAAGCTCATGGGGGGCACCTAACTCCGTCATAAATTTAATGTATTTTGTGGGTGGAAAAAAAGAAATTACACGGGGATGGTCCACAAAGGCCGGTTCCGAGCGCCCGGCCGGCACCTCTCTCGCTTCCAGGGCTGCCCCGTGTCGCGACAGGCCGCGCGGGCGGCTCCCTCGGGCGCCGTGACGCGCTCGCAAACCCGCACGCCCCGCCCCGGCACCCGCCATTTTCCCGCCCGGGACGCGGAGCCGCCGCGCCGGCCATGGCGGGGCCGGGGGGCTGGAGCAGCGGGCGGCG